>JAVTVY010006407.1:0-39311 GCA_036873755.1 Hanleya hanleyi
AAAAGTAT
This sequence comes from Hanleya hanleyi, assembly GCA_036873755.1. NCBI lineage: Eukaryota > Metazoa > Mollusca > Polyplacophora > Lepidopleurida > Hanleyidae > Hanleya > Hanleya hanleyi. The sequence goes on from JAVTVY010006407.1 coordinate 9, forward strand.
GTTGCAAGAATACTACATTGTTACAAATGGATACCCATGCAAAATTAGTTCTTTGTGAGGTAGAGTTCATGGTTGGCAATCTGAGGTCATTTTACTACTCGGATTTGGGACATTAAAGGTCATTTTGGGGTTAAATAAGGTCAAAAATCGTCCCTATTTCCATCGTCCTGTATGTCACCAACGAATATCCACGCTGAATTAGTTTTATGTAGTGTAAGAATTTAACGCAGGTATGGAGAGAACGTTCATTATTGCAATTAGAATCATTTTATGGTCACTTTGGGGATCAAATGCGGTCAAAACTGGAAATTTGTTTTTATTTCATAAATATTGTGGTGTTTGTAAATTAATTTTGTGTGCAGTATGGTTCAAGATAGGGTACATACCAAGACAACTTTGGAAATCTGAGGTCATTTCGAGGTAAGTTGGTCAAAAGACGCATGGGCCTTGGGCCCACTTCCCTTATATGTGTTGTAATTTTTACCTGTATATGGCGAGATTCTGCTGGTGGACGTTTCGTCCTCGAGGCCCGCCCCCTGTACAGACCTTTTGGTCTTTGATATATGTTGGCATTTGTGGAAAGTTGATGCTGGGTCGACATCGGGCTTTACAGACTAGTCTTTTGTGTTAAATGCCGTCATTTTCATCTGACGACGATACAGCTCACCAATCCCCATTGTACGAGTTGTCACAGCGAAACAGCTCACCAATTACCAATATACGAGTTGTCAGAGCATTTCCATCATAGCTCTCTAGATTTGTATCTAATACCGCTTATGCCGGTGCTAGAGGCCGTGTGGTCATATCATCCAAGTTGCCACATGAACAGGTACAATAAAAGCGTACCTGAGAAACAACACAAATCACGAATCGTTAGATTCTTGGTATGTGCTTCAGAACAGGTGAACCGGAAGACTATACTGTGAAGTCATGTGACTCTGTCAGTATGTCGGCACGTCTTCCCACTTCGCTTATATGTGTTGTAATTAAAACGTATTAAACTCTTTTAATGACACTCTTTGCAATAGAAATGGTTAAAAGAAAAGCTGAAATAGTTATACGGGGTGGTTTAAACAGGGGAGAATAACAAGCGGATTTGAACAATTTAAGGACATTTTAGGTCACAGTCATTTACCTAATATTGATGGCGCAATGTACCCATGCTCAACAAGTTGCATGTGGGATGAAGTTCAAGGTGGGGTTGAGTAAAATTAAATTAGGATTGAATTAGGCCAACAGTGGGTAAAGTTCGCTTTTTATCACTTTTGTTTCGCAGAGAAAGACTATCCATTCTGAGTTAGGTCTATGTGGGGTACGGCATTGAAATAGGAGCTAAACCCATGAACAGGGCAACCATTTTAGGTCATTTAGGATAAATGTTGGAGTGAGATGAGGGTCATTCAACAGTAGAACCTGCTTTTACCTGCTTTTGATGGTTTTGTTTGAGTATGCATGATCAGCTATGCAGTCAGTATATTTGTCTGTGGGGTCATATTGACTTCTTCTCAGTACTGGCATCGTTTTCCACCACCCTTTTAATGTTGCGTTTAATTAGTTTCATTTGAGATACGATTCATGATTGGAGGGGGGGGGGGTGGGATTTGGTTTAATGTCTCACTCAATGTTGTTTCACTCAGTTTGGATGGTGGAGGAAGCCGGAGTACCCGGAGAGAACCACCGCCCGTCGGCAAGTAACTGACAAACTTTTACACATGCACCAACTGGGTTCGAACCCGTGCGGGTTCAGTGGTGTGAGGCTAGCGATCACCAGCGAAACGCCTTAGACCACTCGGCCACCATGATTGGAATGAACACAACGCTGATAATTACCTTTTGATTGGTTATTTTGTGTGGTCAAATGAGGTGAAGGCTTAACTATATTAGCTCTTGTTGATAATCGACTTTTATTTGATTCATATAATCCACTTTTGTTGACTTAAGTGTGTTTGATTTGTAAAATAGTCTGTTTTATTTGTACGTATTCTGTATTGTACTATTTTTGATGGTTCTTGCCTTCCATACAGATACAAGTGTATGTTTCAACATAGAAACCATGGGCAGCCATCTAAAAATATTGGTCAATTATGGATTATTTTGATGCTATTTCGGATTCAAATTGAGTCAAAATTGGTATGAATTAGTTTATCTAATTTTGATGGCGTTTTTTGATAGGAATAAGCATCCATGGTAAATTATTTCTTCACTGGGAGAGCTTTAAGATAGGAGTGGACGCCATTCTAATGTTAGACCCGTTTTAGTGAATAAAGTGAAAGAAACTTGCAAAATTATACTTTTTCCCAATGCTGACAGCGACGCTCTTTATATTTTATAGGAAACAGCTTTTCAAAATGTTTGGATGATAATGTTAGACCGGGGTGATGTGAGTTTTGACACCAAACAGGTGGGGCTATTTGCTTTTCAAAGTTATTTTGGACTTTTGTGACAAAATAAGATTGGAATTGATATATTTTGCGCTTGAAATCGCTGGCATTTTTTACATCAAGACCCATAATGTTGACATCTAAAAAATCTAAGAAAAAATGGAAGAATTTAATCAGGAAAACGTTTTTGATCATATTCGGAGCCTTCTCCTGGAGCATTGCCCTGTTTAATTAACAACAATACATATTCTGAATTCAGCAGGATACACCCCTGCCACCCCACCCCCGCTTCATTTGATCTGAGTGTGTTCAATTTGTTCAAAAGTGTACCTCCAGGCGTTTTTAAGCATTTTAGGTTGCACGACCACTGCTTGGCAATTTTCACCCATATTTGGCTACATATGACTTCAACAGTGACCAAAAATGGTCTTAATTCCATTGATAAACTCAATGCCTACAATAAACTACGGTATATAAAACTAATTCAGCGTCGCGAACAGTTCTACAGATGAAAAGGTTAGAATATTTACTTATTTGTGACCATATTTGACCCAAATATGACCCTAAAATTACCTCAACTCTAACAATTAACGTGTTATGCATGCCTATCTTTGACCCTACACTACATACAACTAATTCAGCTTGGATACCCATTCGTAACAAAGAGTACGGTGGATATTAAGTTATAGCCGATTTTTATCCATTTGTTTTACCTAATTTGAACCCAAAATTGACTCCTAAGGTGACTTTAATAGGGTGGTATCCCATCCTACCTTGATCCATACCAGGCAAAGAATTATTTTAGCATGGGTTTCTATCTGTAAAAAAAATGCCGTCAAGACTTTTTTAATGACCTTTTTATGTCCTTGGCCAGCCGTCTACAATGAATCGTTCGTCGTAGTGAGAAGATATGGGGTCACACCATAGTTACCATTAACTATGGTTTTTAACCACATGAGAGTTGTTGATACCTATAGTACCATCCTGTTGAACATTGTCCGTCTTTCAACGCGCATATGCGAATCGATGATTGGGTTCGCCAACAGGCCGATCGAGTTCAGAAAGTGTCTTTAACAGCTTCAGTTATGCCCCTTCGAAAATAATGGCTCATTTACGGAAAGAAAATTCGACAAAAACTGGTAGATCAATGTTCCCATTTCTTCGCCACATTAAATTGGCTCCTTGAAGTGAAAGACCGGACAGTGTGTTTCATTGAAATCGCTCTTAGATTTTTGTGAAAAATATAATTTCGGGGTTTTCCAGGAAAAAAATGAAGCAAGTTTAAAGAGGATTGCAAGGGTTTCATATTTATACTATATTAACGTCATGTGCCTTATGGTAATGGTACAATCATTCTCTTTGAAAAGATATATAAATATAACATGTTTGCGTTGAAGATTATTTGACTACTGGTGACCGAAGAGGAGACCCCATTGTTTATTTCCGCCTGAACTCTAGGGTGCACCCATAGTTACATTTTGACTGACCATGCTTTTTACATTGTACATTTATACAAATATCCTTGGTGGGTTATACCTCATTTGTCATGATCAGTCATGTCTGCAACACAAACTGATTGGTCAAAGAGACTATATCTTTCTGATATCTTAGTTTCTAGAATGAGAGAATCGGTTACCAAGTGTAACGAGGAAAGCTATCTATAAAATTAAAGGCAACATTTATACGTGACGGAAAAAGATACCGGCGTACTGAAATGAAAATTCGAAGACCGGACAGGCCAACATTCTGCGTACATATCTATAAACACCACCTGGAGCAGATATAATCCATGTGATGATTTGTATCTCAATCACAATTTTCACAATCACAAATCTCAATTTGTTGTAGCTGTTCATGGAGATATATTAAATGGCATAGCTACATGGTCCCTAGCACAAGCTTGTGCGGCAAATATCCAAGCAGAGGAAAGTGATTAACCATGTGACCGTTAGATGGAAGAAACGGCCCTAACGCGAAAATATTAGAAAATATGACATCACTGTAGTTGGACTCTAATCATTGATGTAGAATTGTGCCGACTCGCCTAAATAGAACAAAATTATACTATTTTAGTAAGTTATGGAGTACTTATTTTTAGGTATGGAAAGGTTTTGCTAGCCTACAATAAACGCGATAATGTTAAATAGGCTATATACATTCATATTTACAAGCTTTCGAGGAAAACTATCCTCATCCACAGGTAGTAGTAATTGTAAGGAGATATAGAGAATATTGCGCCCACTCTCGTAGTAATTGTAAGGAGATATAGAGAATATTGCGCCCAATCTCTGATGTCCAATACTTAATGCGTTGGTGTTTGAGCGTATTTGTGTGATTCTGGGAGCAAGCAAATGAACAGATGTCAATTCAAAATATAACTATAATATTCGAGCATAACTGTACGATGTTGACAAATTTCTTCTTAAATCTTTTCTGAGCAAACCATTGGAAGCGTATTCACATTTCACGTACGCATGGCCTAAAAAATGTCGCGAAATGTTTCAGGCCTGTAGCCTTTTGAACGGAATGTAAATATGCATCATGCCAACACACTCCGCAACAAAATACAAAAAAAACACCCATACCCGGAGCTGCCAGAAGTTGAATAATGACGTCATTTCACCTAAAAGTTTAAAGAAAATGCGAAAGATATGACAAGTGTATGATGGCCGAGACGGGACATCGCTGTATTGTGTTATGAATCTGGACCGACACACGAAAGCAGGATGCGAAGTCAGGATGCGAAACACGAAGGCAGGATGCGAAGCGCGAAGTCAGGATGCGAAGGCAGGATACGAAGGACGAAGGCAGGATGCGGAGCGCGAAGTTAGGATGCGAAGGCAGGATGCGAAGTGCGAAGCCAGGATGCGAAGCGCGAAGTCAGGATGCGGAGGCAGGATGCGACGAGCGAAACCAGGATGCGAAGCGCGAATTCAGGATGCGAAGGACGAAGTCAGGATGCGGAGGCAGGATACGAAAGCAGGGTGCGAAGCGCGAAGTCAGGATAGCGAAGCGCGAAGTCACAATGCAAAGACTGGAAGCGAAGCGCGAAGTCAGGATGCGAAGGCAGGATGCGGAGCGAGAAATCAGGATGCGAAGGCAGGATACGAAGTGCGAAGCCAGGATGCGAAGCGCGAATTCAAGATGCGAAAGCAGGATGCGAAGTACGAAGCGAGGATGCGCAGCTCGAAGTCAGGATGCGAAGTGCGAAGCCAGGATGCGAGGTGCGAAATCAGGATGCGAAGGCAGGATACGAAGCGCGAAGTGAGGTGCGACTTCGAGCTTCGCCTCCTGCCTTCGTTCTTCGCATCCTGGTTTCGTGTGTCGGTCCAGATTCATAACACAATACAGCGATGTCCCGAGAAATGTCCCTTCTCGGCCATCATACAAGTGCAAATAGACAAAGTTTAAATTTTACACCCTTTCATAACGCTGAGGAATTTTACATCCTATCATGACGCTGAGGAATGTATGTAGTAATCTCACATCGACAGATAGTGATTTTGGTTTGATTACGTCATATAGGGACGTAATTACGTTTCCCTGTTCATCACATATTTTTGGATGATGGGTTTTCTGAATATACCGAATCAGACACTATTGAAATAACAAACTGCTTCAACTTAAAATCCGAATATGACGCCGTGGAATTTTTTTTATCTATTTTCTTGTTATTTTAATTTCAATTTTATAGTTATTGCGTCATATTGACGCAAGATCGTCAAAATGTTTGGAGCATGAGATTTTTTTTAAAGCTATACCCGATGTGGTTCTTCTTTAAAAAAGATGGGGCTTTGTCCGGCGTGTAACGATACCTGCTAGTTCCGTCCTTAATTAGCTACCCTCACTACAACAGGTGCATCGATTAGTGACTCCCGGAAGAACTCTGATTCCTATGCCTAACGACATTATTTTCCATCACCTTTATATGTTGCGTTTAATTGTTATCTTTATATGGCGAGATTCTGCTGATGGATGTTTCATTCCCGAGGTTTGCCCTCTGTACAAATCCTGGTGACTGTAGTTTGTGACTGTTGTTAACATGGTGAAGAATGAAGCGCCTGGTCGGCGTCGGGTCTCACGGAGTTCTCTTTTGAAAAGAACTTGCCTTCTACCAATATCTTACCCGTTTGGTCCGTTTCTTCTTAGTCCAATCAATATGTGCAGATTTTCCTTCGAATTGTGCCTTTTTTCATAAAAGCATCAAATTTGGCACAGGTGTACATCGAGGCCTGGGGAGCATTTCTAGTTATGGAGCCACCGTGAACTTTTCCTATGTAGGTCACAGCGGCCATTTTTCAAAATTGTCGCCAGAATCTCATATTGGCATCTGAAAACCTGCACTGTTTTATTCTATTTGGGACATTCCTTTGGTCAGGTGTCAGAAAACAGCCGTGCCTCAAGGCGGCCATCTTGAAAAATGATTGTTACGTCCTATATTAACCTAGTACAAAATGACTCCATATTTCACTGCTATACAAACGCCATGTCTAATTACATATGAGCTTTGGTGTTTTATGAGAAAATAAATAGGTTGAAAGAAATACACTATTGAACACGAAGACTTTTTCGGATATGCACTTCCAAACTATTTTTTAACATGAGGTTGAGCTTAATATGCTTATAGCCTGCCTAAGTACTCAGCGAAACGTTGTGGCAATACATGTACTTATTCGAGTAGTGGAAATCCAAAAAATAATAGTTGTGTTCCATTGATGTTCACTTCTACGGTCATTCCAATCTCATCAAGGCATCGATTTTGCGGGTCGGCATGGCCGGAAGTTTTAAAATTAACGATGCCGTGTTGAATCAGACAAACGAGCTGTATAACCTCAATATGAAAGGCTAAGAAGTCAGAGAGAGTATATCCGCTCTTTCTGAGATTCCAGTGAATTGGATTGGATTGAAAATCTTGGACGCTAACATAAGCACGACCTAAAGAACATTTCATTTGATATGAACAAAGTATGATTTGTTTCCAAATGGCAATATCTCATTCATGGCGCACAGAATCAGCTGGTACCCATGTCAATTTGAATACAGTTTTTTCTTGTCTATCTAAATCCTATTTTTAATTATGCAAATAAGGGAATGTCGCTAAAGAGATGCCCACAAGTGAATTCAAGATAGTGGTTTCAGTTTTGGGGAAGGGTAAAGGGTTTATAGGGTCACAAAATCAATCCAGCAATTTGGCGGTTTAATATTTTAGCTTCCAAGTTTTGTTAGCTTATAAAAACATACGCTCCTCAACTTGAAATTTTCTCTCGAGTAACCATTGCTAAAAAAACTTATTGCGTTTCGGATATTCCAGGTTATTCCATCGAATGCCCTCTGGAGTCTCTGTTATGTCAGGTGACATCACATTAGCATTCGACCATTCCATCGTATGTACTTTGTGTTCTTGTATTTCAGGGGACGGGAGATCACATGAGAAGTGTAGTTTGCCTTTTCGGTAACACAGTTAGTTCTATCAGACCATGCGTTTCTATTTCCCAGATTCTAAGATATATTCACATGATGTGGACAGGTGTATAACTGTACCTTCAAGACGATACAGATTAACTGCTATATGCAGTTTGTAATATTGTATCAAGAGGGGACAGTGTATATTATGTATTCAATATATTATCTATTATCATATATATAGTAACAGTACTGAAAGCATAGATGCCTGTCCCTTGCACTTCATCAACTTGAAGATTCTTGAAGACTATCGAGTCGTATGCAGCCACCTACAGTATAATTAAGATTGAGTAATGATTTGGATTGAAGAAGTCGATTTTCTGTGCATAATCTGATACAAGCAGGTAGTGTACGCTAAGATGAGAGACTTGCATTTCATATAAGTATACTGAATCTGTAGCCACCAGGATATTCAGTTGCTCCAGTACTGTCAAGGAGTTTGACTGGAACTTATACACGTCAGGAGGCTATAGTTGTGATTGTTAATCGTCAAACTTTATCTATACACCATGCAAACATGTTGTGACTGGTGACCTTGATGTGGTGAGTGATAATGACCTGAAATTACTCCTGATGAAAGGACCTAAATATAGAGAGCCGAGAAGAATAAATCTGAAGGCCGATCGGAGGATAGTCCTGTCTGCGCTGGAACAGTGCGTTGTTGATTGGTCGGAGCGAGGGAAAGTTGAGCCTACGGTGCTCGCTGGTTGGCTGGACCTCACCAAGGACAGGGTCGTTGAAACAGTCCGCCATGTTGACGGAGGTGCTCTTCCCCAGGCAGGGCAGGTGCTGGGAGGCCTCGGTTCGCGGGAGGTTCTTGCAGATCTCCGGAGTGGGTTCGTCATAGTCCCAGCAGACAAAGCTCCAAATAGTATGGTGTTCATCTGTAATTATTACTATTACCAGGTGCTGCTTAAAGAGTTGAGTGTAGACGTGTCGTCATCGGATACGTCTACTTACTCCCAAACTTCATTTACTCTGGAGGATTTGTTTAACAATCACAGGGCGTTTCTCGGGGAAGAAGGTGTTTGTCTTCCAACCAATCATAACGACATACCAAGAGTATACTGAACTCCCGGAGTGCGTAAATCACCATGCAGGGCTGGATTCGTGGCTGCTTCTGGGGGCTGCACCGCCGGGCTTCTTTCAGCCCTGTTGGCGGGGGCCCTTCAGGAGGTGAAGGAATTTTGGGAAAGGTGTTGCGCCACTGTTTCTAAAAACTCTGGCGTTGAATGTCTGTGGATATTTAAAAACTCAAAATGTCTTACGGAAGAACTTGATGCTAAAGGTCACATACCGTACAGACATGTATCCACATGGGATTTCTCGATTCTCTATACTACAATCCCTCATCAGGACCTTATTGACCGTCTAAGTTCATTAATAGTATCTGTGTCCAAGAAAACTGATCGCAGATATATTAATGTCGGAAGCCATACAGCATTCTCCAGCTCTACTACATACAAGAGATATCATTCATGGGATGTTTCTTTGTTTATATAGTTGCTTGAATTTCTCATTAAAAATATCTATGTGAAATTTGGCAACACAATATATCAGCAGCATATAGGTATTCCAATGGGTATTAATTGCGCACCCCTGTTGGCTGACCTGCATCTGTTCTCTATGAATATGACTATATGCAGGCGCTTTCAAAAACCGATCCATTCAAAGCCCGTTCCTTCTCATTCACCAAACGCTATATGGATGATCTTCTCGCTGTGGATGATCGCTATATAGATGACGCAGTGAAGGATATATATCCACCTTCACTAGATTTGAAGGAAACTGCAGATGGCCCTACAGGCACATCATATTTAGATCTGTGTCTCTACAAAAACGAAGCGGGCATTCTCTCTCGTCGACTTTGTGGCAGGAGAGATGATCGCAGTTTCGACATCGTAGACTGTCCCTTTCTGGGCAGTAATGTTCCAGTGGGACCTGCATATGGCGTATACATATCTCGCCTGATAGCATTTGCTAGATCCTGTGTTAAATGTGACGATTTCAATCAACGTCACAAAAACTTGTTGCAGAAACTTATAAAACAGGGTTATTCCACCAAGCGCCTGCACTCAGGGTTTCTCAAATTTGGCGATACATATCGCATGCTGATAGCAAAATGTGAACGTAGCGTGCACGATCTGTGGCGTTGCGTTTCGTAACTTGCGTCTGGTTCCGCTTGGCCCGGGGCTGGGGGCCGTGTGGACCCATGTACTCGTGTGGGCAGCCGCAGTCGGAGCGTGACTGAGATGCATCATTCTCTAGATGACGATTTTGCAACGACTATTATGGATTAAGAATACTGATCAGCGATACGGATTTTATATTTTTAGAACATCATGATGTCTTGTCGGCATCATTGAAAACTGTTGACCGCTTCTCTCTTGCAGGACACTAACCTTTGTTAATGTATACTATGATTGTCTTTTTGAATTTGGTACTAATAGTGTTATATGGATATGGAATAGGTCTTTGGATTATGGACGCGAGTATTCTTTAATGGACGACGGATGAATTATGAATGACGGACTAGACGCTTGTATTGTGTTTTTGAAAAGTTTTAGTTCTAAATCAAGTTTATAGCGTGGTTGGCTAATAAGATTTTGTAAACATGTTTTCCTGTGGTCGCCAATTCAAAACCCCAGATGACCGATAATGCTCTCCCGGGAATACACAGTTTTATAGTGGAGCCATCTTAACCTCGAAGTTTGCTAGTGGGTATTGGAATAGATATATAGATATAAACTAAAATAAGGGTCAGACGGCGGTCATCTTGGAAATTCAAGGTGGCCGGTATCACACCATAGCTATTGTGAAATATTCGTTGTGCTACACACCTAGAAATAACAGTGTATCAACCGGAATAATGTATATATATTGTGCGGTTAATGAATTATTGACTGAAATCGCCTTCAGATGGCGGCCATCTAGAAATCTAAGATGGTCGTCGTGGCTATATGACTTGCCCAGCTTTGACATGGCATTTTCTATCAATAGTCTGACAAATGACCAACGAAAATATTGTCAAACAGATCAAAGATTCCAGGATTCTAGATGATAATATGAGATCCTGGCGGTCATTTTGAAAAATGGCCGCTGTGATCTACATGGGATCTACGAGGTGGCTCGATATCTAGAAACGCTCCCCAGGCTACGATGTACCTCTATGCCAAATCTAATGCTTTTATGAAAAAAAGGCACATTTTTTCTCATATTGGCTCATATCATTTTCCATCAGATGGAGTGATAGGGATACCGCTCAAAACGGTACTAGGAGCCGTGCGGTCAAATCATTCAACCATTCAGCATGTTCACATGAACAACTGATATCCGGGGTTAATAGCATAATTACCCTGCTACTCCAATAAAGGATCGCTATGCTTTCATTGATAGTAATTTTGGCAACTTCACGTCAAATATAATCCAGTTAGGGTTGATCAAATAAACTTCCTAACCTGTACCCATAGGAAGAGGGCAAAGGTACGAAACGATACCTCATAGCGGGAGTCACGCGTAAATGCACCTGTCGCTACTATCAGGAGCAACTCTATTGCTAAGGATTAGCTTCAATTAATCGGGAGTCCGGCATTCCAAAAACGGCTGACAATGCTTTTAAAGGATTGTCCATCAAACAGAAGTCTGAGCTAGGACAACTACTTAACGGTTCATATAGAAAACAGATACTTTAGATCTTATCCTCATTCATATTGAGAAGGTTTCTCAGGAAAAGAAACAATCTCCGCGCACTTAAGCCGCTTCTTTTATTTTGGCCAGATCTTATCAGTTTGTGGAGGCACTGATAGAATGCGACGAGAAGGCTCGAGGCCGGTAGATGCTGACTTACGAGCCGCGATAAAATGGATAGTCCGCGTTGAATTCCATGATCAGCGTCGGCACATTTCCATGTTCATCTTCCTCAATTTCCTAATGCACAATTGTAAACTAAAAGACCACCAAACCGTACGCCTCTAGGAGGATTGTTGTTATAGTCCAGTTATCACCTTCCATATCTAAAATGTTTACGTAGTTCGACAGATTATCCTTCGTGATAGGCAATAGGCTATTAGGCAATAGGCTACTTTGGAGCCAATGTTAATCTAGCTCGCAATGTACTTTTTAAAAGGTCGAAATAGCGTGGGTCTTTATACTCTCAAGAGCCTATCTAGCCTATGTTTATACCATGATTGTCTTTTTGAATTTGGTGCTAATGCTGTTATATGGTATATGGAATATGTCTTTGGATTATGGATACCGATATTCTTGAATAGACGGCGGCTGAATAATGAATGACGGACCAGACGCTTGTAATATCAAGCTTAGGGAACCTCGACGACAGGCGGATTTGGGTACGAACTCCCTCGAGACAGTGGTCTTCAATCCATTAATAGAGCAACGTTTTCGAAATCAATTATTCAATGATTGCACGTCAATCAAGCGTCCATAGAAAAGCATTGAAATGAGGGAATCTTATGAATATTTGAAGGGAGGTCAATCAGGCTAATGGTGGATCTAATTTAATACTTTGTCTGTCCCAACCTTCTTATCTCAATACATTACTACACTGGCCGTAATGTGTTTATCATTCTTTGATGGGTTGGATGGAGAAAAGAAAACAGTGAGTCTCGCAATGTTAGAAAGTCGGTGTAGCCTTTAGTAGAGACCCCATCGATCGTATGTGTATATCTGAATTATGACTCTCCAGACAAAGTATGTTGTCATAGTTTACCTTAATGGTGTAAATAGCAGTTGTGGTGTCGACGAAGGTTCATATCCGTGCATTTGGAAATTCAGTATCATGTTGGATGAGCACAGATTTTAAAAAAATCCCAAAACGACTGACCATGTTTGCAAGGGATTGCTTTTAACAGATGAGTTGGAGACACTAGATCAACTACGTTGAGGGTTCTTCTAGAAAGTACACATTTTGGCTCTCATCCTCATTGATATGAAGGAGGATTCGCAGAGGAGGAAGCAATCTCTGCGTACTTAAGCCGCTTCTCTTCTTTTGGCTAGATGTTATCAGTTTGGGGACGTACTGATAGGATGGGACGATGAAGATTTCATCCTGGAATTGAGTAGAGACAAGTTTATGTGGGTAGGTGCTGACTTACGTGCCGCGATAAATGGATAGTCCTCGATGAATTCCGTGATCAGCCTTGGCAACTTTGAATCTTCATCGTCTATCATTTCCTAATGCACAGCTTTCACCGAAACGGCCACCAAACCTTACCCGTCTAGGACGATTTGGTGTGTAACGTACAATTATCGGCTCACATCTCTGAAATTTGTTCGTAACTTGAAATATGAACCTTGGTACTGTTCGCACTCTCAGTACTATATCAGAAAATAACCTCATTTGGAACCAATTTGAATCTAGCTCGCGAGGTATTTTAAAAAGGTCGAAGTAGCAAATCAACAGTCAGGGGACCAACTCGCAGAAGTAAGACTTATAACCTCTACAAGTGATTATTTCAAAATCTTCACTGTTCTCAAAATAAAATATTTTCACCAGTAGTAAAGTCACAGAGTGTAATGTTTAACAAACTTTATGCCTCCAAGTGCATGCTGTTCGTTCATAAATGTTATATAAACAGGAGATAATAACCTTGATACATGTATTACGTATCGGCTTATATTGTTGCATCCCAGATTTTCCCCTCAATTATGCATATTTTGGGGGAAAGCCAAGACATTAGGTTCAGTTAAGAAGGTATTACTGAAGCACATAGTCATTTTTGAAGAGCTGCACTCGTTTTTGTTTAATGTGCAAATTGCCAATATATACCGTAGTCTTTTACTGTTGGAAGTTATACTTTGCTGCCGGAATGTTGATGTATCATTTATGGCCAAATCCAAAGTCCCGAGGGAAACATTTTCATGTTTGCATTAGAAGAACATGTTTTCTGCCCTCTGGTAATTTTTTGTGGCATTTCCTCTCACAAACATTTTGTGGCCAAATGGGCACCACAGCTTTTTACTTCTAAAAATTATAGCTATACATAGTTCATAATTTAGGGCAACAGTGCCATATTTATAACTTCTATAAGCTGGTCCCATGACTGATCAAGCTTAGGAAACCTCGCTAACAGTGGATTCTCCAGAGACAGTGGTCTTTAATTCAGTAAGAGACCAACGCTTTGGAAATAAATTATTCGTTGATTGGACGCCAATATACTGTCCATAGAAAACGACTGAAATGAAGGACTGGACAGTAAACTGGCCCTGATGTAGGATTGGATGAAGCTAGGAAATAATGACTCTCAAAATGTTAGTATATAACCCATGAAGCCTTTTATAGAGACCCCATCAATTGTATGTGTATACCTGAATTATGGCTCTCCAGACATAATATTTAGCCTTATAATTTGCCTCAGTCGTGTAAATATCAGCAATGTTGTCAACTGTTCTATGGCCATGCATGGGAAAGTCCCTCTCATGTTGGATGAGCACAGACGTAAGAAATTCCAAAAACGACTCAATGATTTTAAGCAATTGTCTTTATAAGAGGAGTTTGAGATAAGAGACTAAATACTCAAGGGTTCTTCTAGAAAGTAGACAGTTTAGCTCTAATCTTCATTGGTATTTAGAAGGTTTCTCAGAGGAGGAATCAATCTCCGCGTACCTAAGCCGTTTCGCTTCTTTTCGCCAGAATTTATCAGTTTGGCGACATACTGGTGGGATAGGACGCGAAAGGCTTCGGGCTGGAATTGATAGTAGAAATCCGATGGCGGTAGGTGCAGAGTTACGTGCCGCAATAAATGGACAGTCAGCGATGAATTCCGTGATCCGCCTTGGCACATTCTATCTTTCAACGTCCGTCATTTCCTAATGCACAATTTTCACCAAAAAGGCCACCAAACCTTATGCTTCGATGAAGATTGATGTATCTTTCAGTTACCGACTCTTGTCTTTAAAATATTTACTTAACTCGGCATATTATCCTTGGTTCTGCTGGCACATTCGGCACTCTGACGGGAAATACATGTGTAGATTCAATCTGGGACCAGTGTGAGTCTAGATTGCAATGTATTTTAAAAACTTGTAACAGCATCTGTCAGGTCATTCAACAGGTGAATTGGAGGTACAAACAAATCCCCGGAGACAGAGGTCTTCAATCCATTAATAGATCAAGCTTTCGAAATCAATTATTCAATGGTTGCACGGCAATAACCTGTCCATATAAAACCGCTGAAATGAAGAAATCTTATGAATATTTTAAGGAGAATTAGATCAGAGTAATGGAAGTTCTAATTCATTACATTCTATCTGCCCCAACTGAATATCTGTTACAAATCTCAATAGGTTACTACACTAGCTCTAATGTGTGTAACAATCTTTGTTAGATTGGATGGAGAAATGAATACATTTTAATCGCGTTGCTCAGGTTTGAACAATGAGAAAAAGCAAAACATTTGCAAATAGGTGGCATGGAGGTTCACGATTTGATTTTGGATGCATATGTGCATGACAACCGGTTGATTGGGTGTATGAACAAATTTCTCGATAGATAGTGGTTTTCAATGCATTAACAGAGCAAAGCTTTCGAAATCAGTTATTCACTGATTGTACGTCAATAAACTGTCCAGAGAAAACCGTTGAAATGAGAAAATGTTATAAATATTTAAAGGGATTTCAATAAAGTATATGGAGATTGTACTTTAAAATCTGTCTGCCTTAACCTGATATCTGTTAATACGCTGATCCTAATATGTGTATCATTCTTTGTTAGGTTGGACGACGAAAGGGAAACAATAACTCTCGCAAAGTTAGTATTGGATTGGAGCGATATGCAAGAGGTGGGAAAAATTGACGACGTCTTGCGACTAAAAAGCAACAATATGACTACAGAAAAGCATTCGTCGACACCTAACATTCAGACCCGAGAATTCGGAGGATTCTCGAATGTAGCCTCAGTATCTCAGCCGCGCTATTATTGCAGCTATTCATGTGAAGACAATGAAGTATCCACACGGTCCCTAGCACCGGCTTAAGGGGAATTAGATACGCTAGCTCGGGAGCTGTGATGACAGATCAGCTCAAACAACTTATATGACGTTAATGGATGAGCAGCGTGGACGTCTGATGGAGTACACAGCCAAATTTTCACATGTTGGTACTGTGTGGTAACTGAATGGTAACCGCAAGGAAGGGCCCGGAACGGTACACCTCAGTACAGTACCAGTCAGTACTGACCCGTATCCACACAGTACCACTCAGTAACTGGTTAGTACTGATTGGATACCGTACAGTACCACAAAGAACAGGACTGAACAGTACTGCATTGTAACTGAACAGTAACTAACCTGTTACTGTGCTGTATTGGTCAGTTACCACTTGGAACCAGGCTGTTGCTAACTGACATGTACTGCTCAGTTCAGTTCTGACCTGTGATTATCACACAGGAACTGTTCAGTTACAGCTCAGTACCTACATGTATGGTGGGCCTTTCCATGCAGTACCGTTCAGTAGTGTACAGCTCAGTTCATGTCTGTGAAAAATTGCCTGTGTAAACGCCTCAACATGGGGTAAAACTGGTAAATGCAAGAGTACCTGGGAAAACTAACCTGTAATGCCCGACGATGTACGGGTTATATTCCCCACCAAAACAATAGAACTACATATATTTGTCGAGAGACATGTACAGAGGGCGGGCCTCGGGGACTAACGTCCACCAGCAGAATCCTACCATATACAGGTAATAAATTGGAGCGGTATGCAAGAAGTGGGGAAAATTGACGACGTCTGGCGACTAAAAAGCAACCATATGTCTCTACAGAAAAGCATTCGTCGACAACTAACATTCAGACAAGAGAATTCGGTGGATTCTCGGATGTAGCCTTAGTATCTCAGCCGCGCTTTTATTGCAGCTATTCATGTGGAGACAATGAAGTGTCCACACGTCTACTAGCATCGGCTTAAGCGGAATTAGATACGCTAGCTCAGGAGCTCTAATGACAGATTAGCTCAAACAAATCATCTGATGTTAATGGATGAGCATCGTGGACGTCTGATCGAGTAAACGTTCCAGCATGGGGTAAAACTGGTAAATGCAAGAGTTCCCAGGAAAACTAACCTTTAATGCCCGACGTCGCACGGTTGAAATTTTCCACCCAAACAATAAACCTACATATATTTGTCGAGAGAGATGTACAGAGGGCGGGCCTCCGGACTAACCGATGTAGCATTCAGTAGAAACCTCATCAATCGTTTGTTTATACAAGGATTATGTATCTCCAGACCAAATATATAGTGTTATAATTTACTTCAATCGTGTAAAAAGCAGCAATGTTGTCGACGAAGTTCCATGTCCGTCTCGTGTTGAATGAGCAGAATACTGAGAAATTCCAAAACCGACTGGCATTGATTTTAGGGTTCTTCAGAAGACGAGTTTGAGATACATTCCAAACTATTTAGGGATTCTTCAAGAACTGGATCTTATCCTCACTGATATTTAAGGGGATTTCTCAGGGGGAGAAAATCTTGAAACCGCTTCATTTCTTTTGGCTACAATTTATCAGTTTGAAGACGTACTGGTAGGATGGGACGAGGAAGGCTTCAGACTGGAATTATTGGTAGAGACAAGTCGATCCAGGTAGGTGCTGACTTGTGTGCCGCGATAAATGAACGATTCGCGATGAATTCCGTGATCAGCCTCGGCATATTTGAATTTTCATCGTCCTTCGTTTCCTAATGCACAATTTTCACCGAAAAGGTCAGCAAAGCTTACGTCTCTAGGTGATTACAGTGTCTAGTTCACTTACGGTTTCCGCCTCTAAAATGTTTAGGAAAGTCGACATATTATCGTTGGTACTGCTGACATGTTCAGCATTCTGTCAGAAAATAGGCTCATTTGGAACCAGTGTGAGTCTAGCTCAAAATGTATCTTTAACAGGTTTCAAAAAATACCGTGGCTACTTATGCTGTTCAGAACATGTCAATCTAAAGCATTCTCGACAACCATTTGTTTTGGTGCACGAACAAAGGTCCCGAGACAGTGGACTTCAATTAATTAACAGAGCAACGCTTTCGAAATCAATAATTCAATAATTGCAGGTCAATAAACTGTCCGTAGAAAACCACTGAAATGAAGGAATATTGTGAATATTTAAATGGGGATTCAATCGGGTAATGGAGGTTTGAACTGTATGCATTCTGTCTGCCTCCAACCTGATATACGTCATCAATCTTAATACTTCACTAAACTGTCACTGATGTTGGATTGGATGAAGCTATAAAAATGATGACTCTCAAAATGTTAGTATAACCCTTGCAGGCTTTAATAGAGACCTCATCAGTTGTATGTGTATACCTCAATTATGACTCTTCAGACGAAATATTCAGTCTTATATTGTACCTCAGTCGTGTAAATATCAGCAATGTTGTCAACGAAGTTCTATGTCCATGCATGGGAAAGACCGTCTCATCAGAAGATGAGCACAGGCGTAAGAAATTCCAAAAACGACTCACAATGATTTTAAGCAAATGTCAACTAAGAGGAGTTTGAGATAAGAAAATTAAGTACCCAAGGATTCTTCTAGAAAGTAGTTTGGCTCTTATCTTGCTCGACTCAGTCTGAACTTAATAGTAGAAACAAACCGATGTCGGTGGGTGCTGACTTACGTTCCACAATAAATGGACAGTCAGCGATGAATTGCGTGATCAGCCTTGGAACATTTTAATTTTCAACGTCCGTCATTTCGTAATGCATAATTTTCACCGAAAAGGCCACCAAACCTTACGCTTCGATGGAGATTAAAATATTTACGTAACTCGGCATATTATCCTTGGTTCTTCTAGCACGTTCGGCACTCTTTCGTAAAAATAGGTCAAATCTGGGGTCAATGTCTAGGTTGCAATGTATTTTTAAAGGATCGTAACAGCATCTGCCTTTATGCGGTTCAAAGCGCACCAAGCTTAGGAAACATCGTCAACAGGTGAATTGTAGGTACAAACAAATCCCCGGAGACAGTGGTCTTCAATCCATTAATAGATCAAGCTTTCGATACCAATTATTCAATGATTGCACGTCAATAAACTGTCCATAGAAAACCACTGAAATGAACGACTCTTATGAATATTTGAAGAATTCGATCAGAGTAATGGAAGTTCTAATTCATCACATTCTATCTGCCCCAACTGAATATCTGTTACAAATCTCAATAGGTTACTTACTACACTAGCTATAATGTGCGTAACATTCTTTGTTAGGTTGCATGGAGAACTGAATACATTTTAATCGTATTGCTCAAGTTAGAACAATGAGAAAGAGCAAAACATTTGCAAATAGGTGACATGGAGGTACACGATTTGATTTTGGATGAATATGTGCATGATATACGGCATAAATATCAATATATAACAGCTACCTGTTTGATATCGAACAACCTAATAATGTATATCACAGAACTAAACTGCTAATTACTGTTATTAGGTGGAGAGTAAACAATAAAGGTAACCTTCCAAAGCTGACATTAAAAATACACCCATGAAGGACAACCATATCAATATAGTCTATTAATGTGGTTTCGTGTCAGAAGTAAATCCATTTGTCATCGCCCAGATAGGATAGAACCATAGACCAGTAAATGTTGGAGAAACTCAAATTCCCATGGGCGCGGCCATCTTTAAACAACTTTGCACAGAATGCGATTCGGAAAAGCACTGGGTGAAATATCAACAGAACGTTGAAATTAGGGACTCGAGTTTTGTGATATTTTCAAATATCATTTACGAATTCATCACCAGTTTTTCAACTAGTAGGCCGGCCTCCACTCATTGACCAATCTCCACCCAGCTCATGCTTAAACCCTAGTACCTATTTGGGTAACTGGGTAATAGTTCCTTTATAACTACATAACCTTTGGTGAATGATAAGGAACGAGCTTTGGAATGGTTATCTTTTGCTAATTTCTGCATAAATGCGTTTTCACAAGAGAGCAGATAAAATGTCGCGAAATTTGTCAGGCCTGTAGACTTTTGAACGGAATGTAAATATGCATTATACCAACACACTCCGCGACAAACTACAAAAATACCCATACCGGAGCTGCCAGAAGTTGCATAATGACGTCATTTTACCTAAAAGTTCATGGAAAATGCGAAAGATATGACAAGTGTGTGATGGCCGAGAAGGGACATCGCTTATTGTGTTATGAATCTGGACCGACACACGAAGGCAGGATGCGAAGTCAGGATGCGAAAGACGAAGGTAGGATGCGAAGCGCGAAGTCAGGATGCGAAGGCAGGATGCGAAGTGCGAAGCCACGATGCGAAGCGCGAAGTCAGGATGCGACGTGCGAAGCCAGGATGCGAAGCGCGAAGTCAGGATGCGACGGACGAAGCCAGGATTCGAAGCGCGAAATCAGGATGCGAATTACAAGCGTCTAGTCCGTCATTCATAATCCAGCCGTCGTCCATTAGAGAATATCCGCGTCCATAATCCAAAGACCTATTCCATTTTCCACATAACAGTATTAGCACCAAATTCAAAAGGACAATCATAGTATACATAAACCTAGGCTTGATTCCTGCAAGAGAGAAGCGGTCAACAGTTTTCAATGATGCCGGCAAGACATCATGATGTTCCAAAAATATCAAATCCGTATCGCTGATTAGTATTCTTAATCCATAATATTCGTTATAGAGTCGTCATCTAAAAAAAAAAGATGTATCTCAGTCACGCTTTGATTGTGACTGTTCATATGAGTACCATGAGGATCTTGAAGTACATGGGTTCATACGGCCCCTAGCCCCGGGTTAAGCGGAATTAGACACAAGTTACGAAACGTAGCGCCATAGATCTTGCACGCTACGTTCGTATTTTGCTATCAGCATGCGATATGTATCGCCAAATTTGAGAAACTTTGAGTGGAGGCGCTTGGTGGAATAGCCCTGTTTTATAAGTTTCTGCAACAATGTTTTGTGACGTTGATTAAAATCATCACATTTAACACAGGATCTAGCAAATGCTACTAAGCGAGATATGTATACGCCATATGCAGGTCCCACTGGAATATTACTATCCAGAAAGGGATGGTTTACGATGTCGAAATTGTAATCATCTCTTTTGTCATAAAGTCGACGAGAGAGAATGCCCGCTTCATTTTTATAGAGATAGAGATCTAAATAAGATGTGCCTGTAGGGCTATCTGTAGTTTCCTTCAAATCCAGTGAAGGTGGATATATATCCTTCACTGCGTCATTTATATAACGATTATCCACAGCGAGAAGATCGTCTATATAGCGTTTGGTGAATGAGAAGGAACGGGATTTGAATGGATCGATTTTTGAAAGCGCCTGCATATAGTCATATTCATAAGAGAACAGATACAGGTCAGCCAACAGGGGTGCACAATTAGTACCCATTGGAATACCTATATGCTGCTGATATATTGTGCTGCCAAATTTCACATAGATATTTTTAATGAGAAATTCAAGCAACTCTATAAACAAAGAAACATCCCATGAATGATATCTCTTGTATGTAGTCGAGCTAAAGAATGCTTTATGGCTTCCGACATTAATATATCTACGATCAGTTTTCTTGAACACAGATACTATTAATGAACTTAGACGGTCAATAAGGTCCTGATGAGGGATTGTAGTATAGAGAGTCGAGAAATCCCATGTGGATACATGTCTGTACGGTATGTGACCTTTAGCATCAAGTTCTTCCGTAAGACATTTTGAGTTTTTCAATATCCACATACATTCAACGCCAGAGTTCTTAGAAATAGTGGCGCAATACCTTTCCCAAAATGCTTTTACCTCCTGAAGGGCCCTCGTCAATAGGGTTGAAAGAAGCTTGGTGGTGCAGCTTCTAGAACCAGCTATGAATCTAGCTTTGTATGGTGATTTATGCATTTTGGGAGTCCAGTATATTTTTGGTATGTCGTTATGATTGGTTGGAAGACAAATACCTCTTTCCCTGAGAAACTTTTTGTGATTGTTAAATAAATCTTCCAGAGTAAATGCAGTTTGGGAGTAAGTAGACGTATTTGATGAAGATATGTCTACACTCAATTCTTTAACCAGCACCTGGTAATAGTAATATTTACATATGAATATTATATTATTCGGAGCTTTGTCTGCTGGGACTATGACGAATTTACTCTGGAGATTTGCTAGAACTTCTTGCGAATTGAGGTTTCTCAGAACTTGTTTTGCTTGGGGAAGAGTACTTCTGTCAATATGGCGGATTGTTTCAACGACCTTGCTCTTGGTGAGGTCCAGCCAATCAGCGAGTACTGTAGGTTCAACTTTTTCTCGCTTAGACCAATCAATAACGTACTGTTCTAATGCAGACAGGACTATCTTCTGGTCCGCCTTCAGATTTATTATTCTTGGCTCTCTATATTTAGGTCCTTTCATCAGGAGTAATTTCAGATCCTTATCACTCACCACATCAAGGTCACCAGTCACAATATGTTTGCATGGTGTATAGATAAAGTTCGACGATTCACAATCACAACTATAGCCTCCTGACGTGTATAAGTTCCAGTCAAACTCCTGGACAGCATTGGAGCAATTGAATATTTTGGTGGCTATAGATTTAGTGTACTTATATGAAATGCAAGGAGGTTCTGTGAACTTAAAATAGTTTGGTACAGCGTTGCGTACCTCTGGATCATTCAGGATTCGCGGTAAATTAATGATGTCCAGTCCTTTATCTAAATAGTTGAGTTTCAAGAAAAGCCGATCTTGAGAGGTTTCGATTATGTTCACTGGACGATACAACCGAAAATACGCTATATCTTGACATACTTTAATGATTTTTGATGGTATTATATTTCCTGAAGACGCAGATTGTTGTATATCTCTGGGTATTTGATCTAAAGCTCTCAGAGGTAACGCATACAGAACTGTACGTAAGCTATGTATACTATTGGGTGTGTTAGTTAAACCCACTAAGTAATTTAAAGTGATATGATCGTGAATCATCGAACTATTAAACTTTCGCCAACCATGACACGAAGGCTTGATGCAAAGACTGGAAGCGAAGCGTGAAGTCAGGATGCGAAGGCAGGATGCGAAGCGATAAATCAGGATGCGAAGGCAGGAGGCGAAGTGCGAAGCCAGGATGCGAAGCGCGAATTCAAGAAGCGAAGGCAGGATGCGAAGTACGAAGCCAGGATGCGAAGGTCGAAGTCAGGATGCGGAGGCAAGATGCGAAGTGCGAAGCCAGGATGCGAAGTGCGAAATCAGGATGCGAAGGCAGAATATGAAGCGCGAAGTCAGTCACACCTAAATGCACCTGTCGTTACTAGCAGAAGCAAATCAATTGCTAAGGATTAGCTTCAATTAATCGGGAGTCCGGCATTCCAAAAACGACTGACAGTGCTTTTAAAGGATTGTCCATAGAACAGGGGCCTGAGCTAGGACAACTACTTAACGGTTCATATAGAAAATAGATACTTTGGATCTTATCCTCATTCATATTTAGAAGGTTTCACAGGAAAAGAAACAATCTCCGCGCACTTAAGCCGCTTCGTTTCTTCTGGCTAGATCATATCAATTTGTGAAGGCACTGATAGGATGCGACGAGAAGGCTTTGGGCTGGAATTGATAGTAGAGACAAGTCGAGGCCGGTAGGTGCTGACTTACGAGCCACGATAAAATGGATAGTCTGCGTTGAATTCCATGACCAGCGTCGGCACATTTGAATGTTCATCTTCCTTAATTTCCTAATGCTCAATTGTAAACGAAAAGACCACCAAACCTTACGCCTCTAGGACGATTGTTGTGTCTAGTCCAGTTATCACCTTCCATCTCTAAAATGTTTACGTACTTACGTACGTACAGATTATCCTTCGTGATAGGCAATAGGCTATTAGGCAATAGGCTACTTTGGAACCAATGTTAATCTAGCTCGCAATGTACTTTTTGAAGGTCGAAATAGCATGACTCTTTATACTGTCCAGAGCCCATCTAGCCTATGTTTATACTATGATTGGCTTTTTGAATTTGATGCTAATGCTGTTATATGGTATATGGAATAGGTCTTTGGATTATGGATACCACTATTCTTTAATGGACGACGGTTGAATGATGAATGACTGACCAGACGCTTGTAATATCAACCTTAGGGAACATCGACGACAGGCGGATTTGGTTACGAAGTCCCCCGAGACAGTGGTCTTCAATCCATTAATAGACCAACGCTTTCGAAATCAATTATTCAATGATTGCACGTCAATGAAGCGTCCATAGAAAAGCATTGAAATGAGGAAATCTTATGAATATTTAAAGGGAGGTCAATTAGGGTAATGGAGGATCTAATTTAATATATTGTCTGCCCCAACCTATAAATCTCAATACATTACTACACTGAAAGTAATGTGTGTATCATTCTTTGATGGGTTGGATGGAGAAATGAAAACAGTGAGTCTAGCAATGTTAGAAAGTCGGTGAAGCCTTAGTAGAGACCCCATGGATCGTATGTGTATACCTGGATTGTGACTCTCCAGACAAAAATGTAGTCATATAATCTACTTTAATGGTGTCAATAGCAGTTGTGCTGTCGACGATCGTTCATATCCGTGCATTTGGAAAATTAATTCAATCCCATATTGGATGAACACAAACTTTAACAAAAAATCCAAAAACGACTGACAATGATTTCAATGGATTGTTTTTAACCGATGAGTTTGAGATACAAGACCAACTACGTTAAGGGTTCTTCTAGGAAGTAGACATTTTGACTCTTATCCTCATTGATATTTGGGAGGATTCTCAGAGGAGGAAGCAATCTCCGCGTACTTAAGCCGCTTTTCTTCGTTTGACTAGATGTTATCAGTTTGGGAACGTACTTATAGGATGGGACGATGAAAATTTCATCTTGGAATTGATAGTAGAGACAAGTTGATGTGGATAGATGCTGGCTTACGTGCCGCGATAAATGGATAGTCCTGGATGAATTCCGTGATCAGCCTTGGCAACTTTAAATCTTCGTCGTCTATCATTTCCTAATGCACAGTTTTCACCGAAACGGCCACCAAACCTTACCCATCTAGGGCGATTGGTGTGTCTCTTACAATTGCCGGCTCACATCTCTGAAAATTGTACGTAACTTGGCATATTATCCTTGGTACTGTTAGCATGCTCGGTACTTTATCAGAAAATAGGCTCCTTTGGAACCAATGTGAGTCTAGCTCGCGATGTATTTTAAAAAGGTCGAAATAGCGACAAAATGTACTGTTCATAGCAAATCGGTCAAGGGACCAACTTGCAGAAGTTAGAACTTGTAACCTCAACAAGTGATTTTTTTTCAAAATCTTCACTGTTCACAAAATAAACTTATATTTTCACCACCAGTAAACTCACGGAGTGTAATGATCTCTGCGAATTCATTTAATACACCCCGTTACTATGTTTATCAAACTTCATGCCTCCAGGTGCATGCGGTACTTTCATGAATGTTACATAAACAGGAGACATTAACCTGACACTTCTATTTCGTATAGGCTTATGTTGTTGCATCCCAGAATTTCCCCTCAATTATGCATATATTTTTTGAAAATCCAAGAAATTAGGTTCAGTTAAGAAGGTATTACTGAAGCATACACTCATTTTTGGAGAGCTGCACTCGCTTTTGCTAAATGTGCAAATTGTCAATATAGAATCTTTTACACTTTGAAGTTATACTTTGCTGTAGGAATGTTGATATATCATTTATGGCCAAATCCAAAGTCCCGAGGGAAACATTTTCATGTTTGCATTAGAAGAACATGTTTTCTGCCCTCTGGTAATTTTTTTATGGCATTTCCTCTCGCAAACATTTTGTGGTCAAATGCGCACCACAGCTTTTTACTTCCCAAAATTATAGCTATATATAGTTCATAATTTAGAGCAACAGTGCTAGTTTTTATAACTTCTATAAGTTGGTCCCATGACTGATCAAGCTTAGGTGGCCGAGTGGTCTAAGGCGCTTCGCTGGTAACCGCTAGCCTTACACCGCTGAACCGGCAGGGGTTCGAGCCCAGTTGGTCCATGTGTGAAAGTTTGTCAGTTACTTGCCGAAGGGCGGTGGTTCTCTCCGGGTACTCCGGCTTCCTCCACCAACCAAACTGACTGTCATCATATGAGTGAAACAAACTTGAGTGTGACATTAAGCCAAATTCCCTCTCTCCCTCCTCAAGCTTAGGAAAACTCGCTAACAGGTGGATTCTCATGAGGCAGTGGACTTCAATTCAGTAAGAGACCAAGGCTTTGGAAATCAATTATTCAATGGCTGGACGTCAATAAACTGTCCATGATAAACGACTGAAATGAAGAAATTTATGAATATTTACAGGAGGATTCAATCGAGGAAATGGCGGCTCTATCTGCTATCTGAATGCGTTACTAAACTGACCCGATTATTGGATTGGAAGAAGCAATGACTCCCACAAAATTAGTATAACTGATATAATCTTTAGTAGATAACTCATCAGTCGTGTGTGTATACCTGAACTCACCAGAAAAAAATATCCAGTGTTATAATTGATCTCAATCGTGTAAAAATCAACAATGTTGCCGACGAAGTTCCATGTTCGTGCCTGAGAAATTTCGTCTCTTGTTGGATGAGCACAGACTTAAGGAATTTCAAAACCCGGTGACAACGTTTTATGGGATTATCTTTAAAAGATGAGTTTGAGATAAAAGATGTGTTTGGTTCTTCTATGAAGTTTTGGCTCATATCCTGATATATATTAGAAGGTTTCTCAGAGGAGGAAGCAATCTCGGCGCACTTAAACCACTTTAGGTCAGATTTTATCAGTTTGTGTTACTACGGGTAAGTTTTGACAAGAAGGTTTCGGACTGGAACTGTTGATAGAGACAGTAGGTGCTAAGTTACGTGCCGCGGTAAAAGGACAATCCAGGATGAATTCCGTGTTCAGACTCAACACATTTGAATTCTCATCGTCCTTCATTTCCTAATGCACAATTTTCATCGAAAAGGTCAGCAAACCTTACGTCTCTTGGGTGATTGGTATGTCTAGTTCAATTGCCGGCTCCCGTCTCTAAAATGTTGACGTAACTCGCCATATTATATCCATATCAAGCACATAGGACCCCTCGACAACAGGTGGAAATCCCCGATAGACAGTGGTCTTCAATGCATTAATAGAGCAAAGCTTTCGAAATCAGTTATTCACTGATTGCACGTCAATGAAGTGTCCATAGAAAACCTTTGAAATGAAAAAATGTTATAAATATTTAAATGGGATTCAATCACGTAAATGGTGGTTCTAATTTAAATTCTGTCTGCCCCAATCTGGTGTCTGTTACTGCGCTGGTCCTAATATGTATATCATTCTTTGTTAGGTTGGATGGCGAAATGAAAACAATAACAAGTTAGTATAACCGATGTAGCATTTAGTAGAGACCCCATCATCGTGTTTTGATACATGAATTATGGCTCTCCAGACAAAATATATAGTCTTAGTTTACGTCAATCGTGTAAATAGCAGCAATGTTGTCGACGAAGTTCCATGTCCATCCATGGTAAATTCAGTTCCGTGCTGAATGAGCAGAATTCTAAGAAATTCCAAAACCGATTGACATTGCTTTTAAGAAACTGTCTTTAAAAGATGAGTTTGAGATAAATTCCGAACTATTTATATTTAAGGGGGTTTCTCACGGAGAGAAAGGGGGTTTCGCAGGAGAAGAAACAACCTCTGAAGCCGCTTCATTTCTTTTGGCTATAATTGATCATTCTGAAGACGTACAGGGGGGATGAGACGAGAAAGGCTTCAGATTGAAATTGATGGTAGAGGCAAGTCGATGCAGGTAGGTGCTGACTTGTGTGCCGCGATAAATGGACGGTTCGCGATGAATTCCGTGATCAACCTCGGCATATATGAATTTTCATGTCTTTCACTTCCTAATGCACAATTATTACCATACCTTGCGTCTCTAGGTGATTGGAGTGTCTAGTTTACTTACAGGTTCCCGTCTCTAAAATGTTTAGGCAAGTTGTCATATTACATATTGGTACTGCTGACATGTTCAGCATTCTGTCAGAAAATAGGCTCATGTGGAACCAGTGTGAGTCTAGCTCGCATTGTATTAAAAAAAATAGAAATACCGTGGCAATTTATGCTATTCAGAACATACCAGTCTTAGGGATTCTCGACAACCGGTTGTTTGGGTGTACGAACAAAGTCCCCTGGAACAGCGTTCTTCAATCAATTAATACAGCAATGCTTTCGAAATCAATTATTCAATAATTGCAGGTCAATAAACTGTCCATAGCAAACCTCTGATTCTTGTGGATATTTAAATGTGGATTCAATCAGGTAATGGAGGTGTACATTTTATGCATTCTGTCTGCCCCCAACCTACATGTAATATACGTCGTCAATCTTAATACGTTACTAAACTGGCCCTGATGCTGAATTGGATGAAGTTGGGAAAATAATGACTCTCAAAATGTTAGTATAACCCATGAAGCCTTTTATAGAGACCCCATCAATTGTATGTGTAAACCTGAATTATGGTTCCGCAGGGAAAATATTTAGCCTTATAATTTACCTCAGTCGTGTAAATATTAGCAATGTTGTCAACAGTTCTATGGCTATGCATGGGAAAGTCCCTCACATGTTGGATGAGCACAGACTTACGAAATTCCAAAAACGACTCACAATGATTTTAAGCAATTGTATTTATAAGAGGAGTTTGAGATAAGAGACTAAGTACGCAAGGGTTCTCCTAGAAAGTAGACAGTTTAGCTCTAATCTTCATTGGTATTTAGAAGGTTTCTCAGAGGAGGAAGCAATCTCCGCGTACCTAAGCCGTTTCGCTTCTTTTCGCCAGAATTTATCAGTTTGGCGACATACTGGTGGGATGGGACGCGAAAGGCTTCGGGCTGGAATTGATAGTAGAAATCCGATGGCGGTAGGTACTGAGTTACGTGCCGCAATAAATGGACAGTCAGCGATGAATTGCGTGATCCGCCTTGGCACATTCTATCTTTCAACTTCCGTCATTTCCTAATGCACAATTTTCACCAAAAAGGCCACCAACTCTTATGTTTCGATGGAGATTGATGTGTCTTTCAATTACCGACTCTTGTCTTTAAAATATTTAAGTAACTCGGCATATTATCCTTGGTTCTGCTGGCACGTTCGGCACTCGGACGGGAAATAGGGTCAATCTGGGACCAATGTGAGTTTAGATTGCAATGTATTTAAAAACTTATAACAGCATCTGTCTCAATGCTGTTCAAAGCGCACCAAGCTCAGGAAACCTCGACAACAGGTGAATTGGAGAGACAAGCAAATCCCCGGAGACAGTGGTCTTCAATCCATTAATAGATCAAGCCTTCGAAATCAATTATTCATTGGTTGCACGTCAATAACCTGTCCATATAAAACCGCTGAAATGAAGAAATCTTATGAATATTTTAAGGAGAATTAGATCAGAGTAATGGAAGTTCTAATTCATTACATTCTATCTGCCCCAACTGAATATCTGTTACAAATCTCAATACGTTACTACACTAGCTCTAATGTGTGTAACATTCTTTGTTAGATTGGATGGAGAAATGAATACATTTTAATCGCGTTGCTCAAGTTAGAACAATGAGAAAAAGCAAAACATTTGCAAATAGGTGGCATGGAGGTACATTATTTGATGTTGGATGCATATGTGCATGACAACCGGTTGATTGGGTGTATGAACAAATTCCCCGATAGACAGTGGTCTTCAATGCATGAATAGAGCAAAGCTTTCCAAATCAGTTATTCACTTATTGTACGTCAATAAAGTGTCCATAGAAAACCTTTGAAATGAGAAAAACCGTTGAAATGAGAAAATGTTTAAAGGGAATTCAATCAAGTAAATGGAGGTTCTACTTTAAAGTCTGTCTGCCCCAACCTGATATCTGTTAATACGCTGATCCTAATATGTGTATCATTCTTTGTTAGGTTGGATGACGAAATGAAAACAATAACTCTCGCAAAGTTAGTATTGCATTGGAGTGATATGCAAGGGGGGGGGGGGGGAATTGACGACGTCTGGCGACTAAAAGGCAGCCATATGACTCTACAGGAAAGCATTCGTCGACACATAACATTCAGACCCGAGAATTCGGTGGATTCAGGGATGTAGCCTTAGTATCTCAGCCGTGCTTTGATTGCAGATGTTCATGTGGAGACAATGAAGTGTCCACACGGCCCCTAGCACCGGCATAAGCGAAATTAGATACGCAAGCTCGGGAGCTGTGATGACAGATTAGCTCAAACAACTCATCTGATGTTAATGGATGAGCATCGTGGACGTCGGATGGAGTAAACGCCTCATCATGGGGTAAAACTGGTTAATGCAAGAGTACACAGAAAAACTAACCTGTAATGCCCGACGTCGTATAGCTTAAATTTCCCACCAAAACAATAAACCTACATATATTTGTCGAGAGACATGTACAGAGGCGGGCCTCGTGGACTAACAGTCCACCAGCAGAATCCTACCATATACAGGTAATAAATTGGAGCGACATGCAAGAGGTGGGAAAAATTGACGACGTGTGGCGGCTAAAAAGCAACTATATGACTCTACATGAAAGCATTCGTCGACACCAAATATTCAGACCCGAGAATTCGGTGTATTCTCTGATGTAGCCTTAGTATCTCAGCCGCGCTTTTATTGGAGACAATGAAGTATCCACACGGCCTCTAGCACCGGCTTAAGCGAAATTAGATACGCTAGCTCGGGAGCTGTGATGACAGATTAGCTCAAACAGCTCATCTGATGTTAATGGATGAGCATCGTGGACGTCTGATGGAGTAAATGCCTCAACATGGGGTAAAACTGGTAAATGCAAGAGTACCCAGGAAAACTAACCTGTAATGCCCGATGTCGTACGGCTTAAATTTCCCATCAAAACAGTAAACCTACATATATTTGTTGAGAGACATGTACAGAGGGCGGGCCTCGGGGACTAACCGATGTAGCATTTAGTAGAGACTTCATCAATCGTTTGTTTATACATGGATTATGGCTCGACTCTCCAGACATAATATATTGTCTTATAATTTACTTCAATCGTGTAAAAAGCGGCAATGTTGTCGACGAAATTCCATGTCCGTTCATAGTAAATTCCGTCTCGTGCTGAATGAGCAGAATCCTAAGAAATTCCAAAGCCGACTGGCATTGCTTTTAGGGGTTGTCTTCAAAAGAGGAGTTTGAGATACATTCCAAACTATTTAGGGATTCTTCTAGAACTGGATCTTGAATTCACTGATGTTTAAGGGGATTTCTCAGGCGGAGAAACAATCTCTGAAGACGCTTCATTTCTTTTGGCTACAATTTATCAGTTTGAAGACGTACTGGTAGGATGGGATGAGGAAAGCTTCAGACTGGAATTGATGGTAGAGACAAGTCGATGCAGGTAGGTGCTGACTTGCGTGCAGTGTTAAATGGACGGTTCACGATGAATTTCGTGATCAGCCTCGGCATATTTGAAATAATGCACAATTTTCACCGAAAAGGCCAGCAAACCTTACGTCTCTAGGTGATTAGAATGTCTAGTTCACGTACCGGTTTCCGCCTCTAAAATGTTTAGGCAAGTCGACATATTGGTACTGCTGGCATATTCAGCATTCTGTCAGAAAATAGGCTCATTTGGGACCAGTGTGAATCTAGCTCAATATGTACTTTTAAAATGTTTAAAAAATACCGTGGCTATTTATGCTGTTCAGAACATGTCAATCTAAGGCATTCCTGACAACCAGTTGATTTGGTGTACGAACAAAGTCCCCGAGATAGTGGTCGTCAATTAATTAATAGAGCAACGCTTTCGAAATGAATTATTCAATAATTGCAGGTCAATAATCTGTCCGTAGAAAACCGCTGAAATGAAGGAATCTTGTGAATATTTAAAGGGGGATTCAATCAGGTAATGGAGGTTTGAACTTTATGCATTCTGTCTGCCCTCAACCTGGTATACGTCATCAATCTCAATACTTCACTAAACTATCACTGATGTTGGATTGGATGAAGCTATGAAAATGATGACTCTCAAAATGTTAGTAGAACCCATACAGGCTTTAATAGAGACCTCATCAATTGTATGTGTATACCTGAATTATGACTCTTCAGACAAAATATTCTGTCTTATAATTTAGCTCAGTCGAGTAAATATCAGCACTGTTGTCAACGAAGTTCTATGTCCATGCATGGGAAAGTCAGTCTCATGAGAAGATGAGCACAGACGTAAGAAATTCCAAAAACGACTCACAATGAATGAGCAATTGTCTTGATAAGAAGAGTTTGAGATAAAGACTAACTATTTAAGGGTTATTCTAGAAAGTAGACAGCTTGGCTCTTATCTTCATTGACTAAGTCTGGAATTAATAGTAGAGACAAAGCGATGTCGGTGGGTGCTGACTTACGTTCCGCAATAAAGGGACAGTCAGCGATGAATTGCGTGACCGGCCTTGGAACATTAATTTTCAACGTCCGTCATTTCCTAATGCATAATTTTCACCGACAAGGCCACCAAATCTTACGCTTCGATGGAGATTGATGTGTCTTCCAATAAATATTTATTTATTCAAGAAATATTTACGTAATGCTGCATGCTATGCTTGGTTCTGCTGGATCGTTCGGCACTCTTTCGGCAAAATAGGTTAAATCTGGGGTCAATGTCTATGTTGCAATGTATTTTTAAAAGGTCGTTACAGCATCTCTCTGTATGCGGTTCAAGGCGCACCAAGCTTAGAAAACATCGTCACCAGGTGAGTTGGAGGTACAAACAAATCCCCGGAGGCAGTGACCTTCAATCCATTAATAGGTCAAGCTTTCGAAATCAATTATTCATTAATTGCACGTCCATCAACTGTCCATATAAAACCACGGAAATGAAGGAATCTTTTGAATATTTGAAGGAGAATTCGATCAGAGTAATGGAAGTTCTAATTCATTACATTCTATCTGCCCCAACTGAATATCTGTTACAAATCTCAATACGTTACTACACTAGTTCTAATGTGTGTAACATTCTTTGTTAGATTGGACGGAGAACTTTATACATTTTAATCGTGTTGCTCAGGTTAGAACAATGAGAAAGCGCAAAACATTTGCAAGTAGGTGACATTGAGGTACACGATTTGACTTTGGATGAATATGTGATTGAAAACCTAATAATGTATATCACAGAACTAAACTGCTAATTACTATTATTAGGTGGAGAGTAAACAATAAAGGTAATCTTCCAAAGCTGACATTAAAAATATACCCATGAAGGACAACCATATAAATATAGTCTATTAATGTGGTTTCGTGTCAGCAGTAAATCCATTTGTCAACGCCTGGATAGAATAGAATCATATCGTACATGTAGACCAGCAAATGTTGGAGAAACTCAAATTCCCATGGGCGCGGCCATCTTTAAACAACTTTGCACAGAATACTGTTCGAAAAAGCACTGGGTGAAATATCAACAGAACGTTGAAATTAGGGACTCCGGTTTTGTGATATTTTCAAACATCATAAACGAGTTCATCACCTATTTTTCAACTAGTAGGCCGTTCTCCACTCATTGACCAATCCCGATCCAGCTCATGCTTAAATCCTAGTACCTGTTTGGGTAACTGGGTAATAGTTCCTTTATAACTACATAACCTTTGCTGAATGATAAGGAACGAGCTTTGGAATGGTCATCTTTTGAAATTTTTTGCATAAATGCGTATTCACAAAAGAACAGATATAGGTCTGCCAAAAGTGGTGCACATATTATACCCTTTGGGATACCTGTACGCTGTAGTATATGGTATAGCCGAATTTCACGTAGATATTGTTAATGAGAAATTCCAACAATTCTATAAACAAAGAAACATCCGAATAATGATATCCTTCACGTACAGTAGGGTTGAAGAAAGCCCTATGGCTTATACCGTTAGCATACCTGTGACCAGTTTTATTGAATACAAGCGTCTAGTCCGTCATTCAAAGACCTGATTCATATAACAGCGTTAGCATTAGCACCAAATCAACAGAATAAATAACTATTGACCGCTTCTCGCTTGCAGGGCATTAGCCTAGTTCTATGTATACTGTTTTCATTGATGCCAGCAATACATCATGATGTTCCAAAAATATCAAATCCGTATTGCTGATCAGTATTCTTAATTCATACGATATTCGTCATCTATAAAATGATGTATCACAGTCACGCTTTGATTTGATTGTGACTGCTCATATGAACATCATGAGGATCTTCAAGTTAATACGGCCCATAGCCCGGGTTAAGCGGAATTAGACACAAGTTACGAAACGTACCGCCATAGATATTACACTCTACGATCGTATTTTTGCTATCAGAAGTTTCAACAATATTTCATAGCTATTTTCAGAGTTTTTCACTTTCAAAAATGATGTTGACCTTTAATGGTAGAGTTCACTGAATAAAATGGATCAGGTCAACTCGCTTCTGGCCCCAAGACATTTAACAGAAGACGATCTGTGCAAAATACGGACATTTTATTGTATACAAAATAATACACCGAATACACAGTGGGGAGGAAGGCCTCGGCCTAAGAGTTTGTAATCGAGTTTAAATAAAGCCTATTATTAGTATGAACTATAAAAAAACATATGACTTACAAGGTCAACTTCTGATTCGGTGGTATGCTGTGTGATGGAGGAAACTGGAGATTGGTGTCCCAAAGTACCTGGTGTTGGAACAACCATTGGAGACGGAGCAGGTGACTGGGTAGTCAACATATAAGGAACAGAGAGGACTCGTACTTCCAGCACAAGTGAAACAGCCGGCACCATCAGTGAGGGATGTCTCGCTGGGGGTAGTGATCTCCTGAGCACAATTGCATTGACAGCTTCGCTTGAGACGTTCAGAATCATTCTTGGAAGATCTAATGAGAAAAAAATAAACAATAGAAATATATTAACAAAAGCACCATTACATATTGAGAATAGTTAATTTACAATACGGATCATGTGTATATTCTCATATACTATTTAACTGATGTAATTACATGACAAAGGAGATCATTAATCAAGCTGAAAACCATGCATGTGTAAAGTGCGAAACCACTGACGGCTGATCTGATGAAAATCATTTGAGCAAATTGATTTGGAAAATTGATTTGGAATACAGGCAGTTCAGTGGGATGCATGGCTGTGATTGGTGTCTGCATCCTGGAGTGAGGGTGGATAAAGGAAATGGTAATGCCCGTGTATACCCGTTTGGTGTCTCGGAACCTAGGTTGAGGACTGATGAATCACAGGAGGTCAGTGCTAAGAGAACAGTCGAGACTGATGAAGCAGTACGGTGTTAAGGGACCTTCTGTACTCATGTTTGTACCATGTTTTGGCGTTGTCTCTGGCTTTGTCCATGACTATATGCACTCGGTGTTTTGGGGAGTTACCGACAGATGGTCCTCATGTGGTTGCAAAGCAGTGGGAAAGATTGATATGTAGACAAACAAAAGATGACTAGGCGACTACGTTCTGGTGAAGTACTGGAAGACGTCAGAGTGGCGCGCATCTCTACTCTACTATGGGCTAATTGTGATGAGGGGCTTCCTCCACAACAGGTTCCTAGCTCACTTCTTCTTTCTGGTGCATCCGATACGGACACTTGTTTGTGATAGAGTCTCCAAGGATGGTGTGCATCGGGCTGAATTGTTCATTGGGCAAGAAATTTGTTCTTGACACAGAACAGCCGTACGGCATGGAGTTCTTGACTTTCAATGTTCACCAGCTGATGCACTTAGCCAGGAGTGTTAGGTCGTCGGGACCAATGTGGTCCACTTTTGCGTTTGTGGAACAATGGATTCCTTCTCAATCAGTTCAGTGGGACCGAGTATGTGCCAAATCAGATCTGTTCTGCTGTTCTCCTGTGGCGTAAGTTCATGTCTCGATGGAGAAACTTCTTCGTGGAACAAGTGAGAGGAAACGCCTCACTCAGTTTGGCAGCCACGTTAAAGCTTCGAGATCACCTGGCATCAGACCACTAATAATTTTGTTACTTGTTGTGTATTAGCATTAAAAATCTCGATGCATAAATCCACTTGGCATGACAATATTCACCTTGAGGGGCATTAACTGTGAAAGTCTTGACAGGAGTTGACTATAGAAATTTCAAATTCCAGCCATTGACAACTGACCGGTGTTACCGAATGTCATTCAATTTGTAAACAGAGAGCCTTCTCACCCCTCATTGATCATGTCTCCATGCACCATGATTTCCCCAAAGTGACCCAAATCAACACCAGGAAGTACAGTTTGAAGCCTCACCTGCAATTTGAAATATCAGACTATCAGAAATGCTGAAAAATCACAGCACATAAAATCCACAAGGATCTGCTCTAAAATTTCTAAACAATGTAGTTCAAGGGGCTCCGACCCGGAAGTGATTAACTCCGGTCTGATGCCCCCTCGTTTCGAGAACCTACCCCGTATATCTGTACATCTTCATACACCAGGTCAACCAAACGGACTAACACTGTGGTTCAGCTAGGTGATGATCGTTACATGCAGCTTGATGAACTTCTGGCATTGAAGTCCATCTACTACAGTTGTACAGTAATGTGTGGATGTGACAAAGAGCCTGTGCTATTGGGGAGAGAACTCGTCCTTTCGGGACGTTTACTTTGCCATGAACGGCGCCTGGCTATTGAGTCTGACTTCATTGCATCAGTGATACTCTAGCTGTGTTGAAGCCATTCAACCAAGCGCGATTAAGAGTAAGACCAATCTCGTGGATGTCGACGGGAGAACATTTGTGAGCTCTCTGCAGAATCCGTACGAGTGCGACTAAAACTGAACAAGACCATGACAAAACTGAACAACGATGAAAATCTGTTCACGCTATCATGAGAGGATTTTTTTACTAATTGGAAGGAATTAGCAGAAAAAATCTCATACTAAGTCGCATGTGATTCAAGTAAAATGGTAATTACTACGTTTGCTAATCTTTAAACTCTGATAAATTCTGGGCTATAGCTGATACTTCATGCATGGCAATCAAGTTGTTCTTTTAAAAAACTTTTGTCGGGGGTTATATGAAACTTGATAATGGCCGCTTTCATAGTAAATCATTCTGACCATAGTTAACCAAGTGAGAAATAACTACATTTTATTCAAAACCTGCGGCTGAGGCAGTGAAACATATCAGCGAAAGAAGTGGTCTTCATATGAGCACTAATTCATGCACAACAGAAAAGATGTTCATATAAGCGTCTGAATTTTAGAGTTATTATAATCAGAAACGTCTCAGCCCATTTGTTGGTGAAAGATCCACGTGACTTGAACCTAAATTTGTTGTAGATATACAGCGCCATCCATTTCAAGGAAAGTAATTTTCGACTTTCAAACCACCTATTAGGAATTTTGGAGTCCGATTACACACATATATATATATTCACTTTCTCCGTTCAAATCCGTTACTTAAAGATGCGACGGTATTGATTGGTTCATGTCGTCTATACTGAATTGAAGGACCAAGACTCGAGATCGAAGTGTCATGTATGCCAAGTTTTAAAAAATTCGGTTCAGCCATTTCTTCTGAGATTATTTTGTGGAAATTAGGTCGGCTGCCGAGGCTTTAGACTATTCGGTATCTTATGACGCGGACACAGTCATGTCACAAAACCACATATGTATGCCAAATATGATGTAAATCGTTAAGTTAACGTTCTTTCGGGGTTATCAGCACGGGATAGACAGACAAAAATATCATATAAAAATAATCCTTCAGCAAGTTTCGGTGACGAGGGTTAATAGAAATGACAACGCAATGAGTTTTTTTCAAATAAAAAAAAAAGACTTTCAAATATGTAGGAAGCCAAACCATTTTGAAATATTTGTTCATATAGTGCTAAAATCCACGCACTTATACAGTCTTCCTTGTCGCTTACTTTGGGGAATACTAAGAAACTATAGTTTTCATTGAATTTAGTATCAGTTCCAGTAATTTGATCTGTGAAACTATAGATTGAAGGTTGAAGGCTTTATCGGATTGTCCAAGAGGAATAAAGACACTTTTCAATATTCAAATTTAGGCGCGCGATATGCTTGATATTCAACGAGAATTATTAACTAAGCTACTGCTGTTTGGCATACATGCGAAATCCTCTGCAAAATTAACACTGTGTCACTCTTTTCCATACAAGTCAATACCACATGTTTTCCCCTTTCAATATAAGTGGTTAACTATTTCATTTTAGCAAAGTATCCTATCATCTGGCATGTTC
Source organism: Hanleya hanleyi (assembly GCA_036873755.1). Classification (NCBI taxonomy): domain Eukaryota; kingdom Metazoa; phylum Mollusca; class Polyplacophora; order Lepidopleurida; family Hanleyidae; genus Hanleya; species Hanleya hanleyi. Next base: position 38,053 of record JAVTVY010006407.1, read on the forward strand.
ACCTGCAAACCTGTTCGGAGGTTGCTACCTTAGACGCATGCGTATTTCAAAAAGTAAGAAGAGAAGAAGAAGAAGAGCAACGACAACGCGAGCCTCCCGTAGATATATAGATATATGTTGCGTTTGGACAATCGGTTGTTTCCTTCAAATCCAGTGGAGGTGGTTATTTATCCTTCATTCCTTCAACAAAATTGGCAACTAAATAAAAAAGATTGTCTTTAATATTTCCTGCGATCATCCGAATTCGTATGTGGACAGTAAGACATTTTGAGCTCTTGAAAATCTGCACGATATTACTTCCTCTGGGTCTATTCTTGTCATAGTTTATGAACATACGTTTGGTCGTACAGCTTCAGTGACAAGCTACAGAGAGAGAGAGAGAGAATTCAGGTTTAAAGTCGCGTTCAGCAATATTTCAACTATATAGCGACGATCAAACAAAATTTTAAGTAAATAACTTAGTAATCCAACACATTAAAACATACACACATTAAAACTTATACAACAAACCGATTTCTCTCAAATAATCTAAGATACAGTCTTCTTTCACTCGACTAAAAAGATCTTCTAGGTAGCTGCTCGATAAAAAGAATCTCTTAAATCTTAAAATCTATGCAGTCGATAAAAATATGTTTCACTGTGAGATCTTCGTGGCATGGAATATACCATGGGACTGGCTCTTTTTTTAGTAAATGTTCGTGAGTTAATGGCCGATTCTACATCGCCTGATCATGGCTTGATCGAAACGTTTCTGGCTGTTCAGATGGGTATAGCCTATAGTTTTTTTGAACTCATGAAGTTTATTATTCACAGCATCCCATAAAGATTTAAACAGCTTTCTCACAGAAGTACAGTTAGAGACTCTCGCTTTCGTGTTTTATGCATTTTGCGTTTTCAGTGCAGTTTTATGTTATCGGTGTGAGTGGTCGGATTTGAAATGCATCTGTAATATTTGCGTTTATTGACTGAAGCTTACACTGTCGTAGATGAATACACACGCATACGCAGTTAATGTAGCTTAAATGTCTAGGAAAAACATCTAATGCTACCCATTGTATCAACGCATTTATTAAACGAGAATAGTAACTTTAATATCTTCCGAGCCTGTTATAAATTGGATATCCCTGAGATACTCATTAAGGATCCTCTATAACAGAATACGATAAAATGAGTAGAATTATACTTTTCTACAGTTGTAAGTATAGCTAACTGTCTGGCGGCTCTAATTGTAGTAGGCCAGTAAATAGAAAGCGAGTGTT
>JAVTVY010006408.1:0-40644 GCA_036873755.1 Hanleya hanleyi
TCCATACCCTTGGTCTACCGCGCATGCGCAGAATGACCATATTTCAACCCCACACACACCCCATCAGATGCCCCTTCACGAATGCTTCACATTGATACCTCATAGAACCCCATCGGTACACTAGGGACCCCTCTCGCCCCCTTCAGGGATCTCCGTGTCTCTTCTGGCACCTCCGTGTCTCTTCGGTGATCTCCGTGACATCTTCGCAACATTGTAGCGAACGTGCAACAATGTTGCAATCTCCTATCATGTTCCCACGGACCTCACCGAAAAGACACGGACCTGACCGAAGAAGCACGGAGGTGAACGACATTGTGGGAAAAACCCCAGTACATGTTCCGCTCACCGAAAAGACACGGAGATGAACGACATTGAGTCCCCACAGACAGGTCAGTACATATCCTATCATGTTCACAGGTCACGCCCCATTCACCCAGACCGGAAGTGACGTCATACAGTTCACGCGCCATTCACCCAGACCGGAAGTGACGTCATACGGGACTGGTGGCGCCCCCTCCACGTGACCTCCACAAAACAGAGTTATCTCCCTGGAAAACCTTGCTCGAAAAGGGTTCTATATACTACTCCCTAGTGTACGAGTTGTCACAGCGACACAGCTCACCAATTACCAATATACGAGTTGTCAGAGCATTTCCATCATATCTCTGTAGATTTGTATCTAATGCCGCTTATGCCGGTACTAGGGGCCGTGTGGTCATGTCATCCAAGTTGCCACATGAACAGGTACAATAAAAGCGTACCCGAAATATAACACATATCACGAATCGTTAGATTCTTGGTATGTGATTTAGAATAGTCATACTGTGAAGTCATGTGGCTCTGGCAGTATATCGGCACCTCTTCCCACTTCCTTTATATGTGTTGTGATTAAACCAATTTACCGTCATACATTACCGTCTCTTCGCCGCTGAAGTGCCCCAATGCAGGCCATACAAATAGCATGCAGAGTACGAGAGAATTGTTCGGACTCTTTCGATCTGCTACAATATAAATATTGATTCGTGATCAATTTCCTATATTGAGCGTCGCGGGCTGGTGTGACTGAAAGTTAAGGCCTGCCCCACTTCAATGTTAACCAGGCCTACTGCCCACAAGAACTGGGTGACATTTTCATAAAAGTCTTTCATAATAATGGTTGTTTTCTGACAAAACAAGATCACAAGTGATTGGATGATTCACTTTATCTCGAATCGGGAACAGTACACACGGGCCTCAGACCACACGTAATAAGTTTACCAGGGAATAAGTATCCCAGGACTAATAGCTGGTTATCTCAATTCAGAACAAATTACAACACATATAAGGAAAGTGGGAAGAGGTGCCGACATACTGACAGAGCCTCATGACTTCACAGTATAGTCTTCTGGTTACATATTCTAAAGCACATACCAAGAATCTAACGATTCGTGATATGTGTTGTATCTCAGGTACGCTTTTATTGTTCCTGTTCATGTGGCAACTTGGATGACATGACCACACGGCCCCTAGCACCGGCATGAGCGGTATTAGATAAAAATCTAGAGATCTATGATGGAAATGCTCTTACAACTCGTATATTGGTAATTGGTGAGCTGTGTCACTGTGACAACTCGTAGACTGGCGATTGGTGAGCTGTATCGTCGTCAGATGAAAATGACGGCACAAGTGTTTATGCCAAGCTGAACTCCCAAGACAAGCGTTACTTAATCATTCCAGAAAAACCGAGTTAAGAAATAATGTTTTCATAGGCGTGCCCAATGGTTATTTGAACACGGTTAAGTGTGGGAAAGTTTATATTGTAGAGCAAGGGCGAAAACAGCGACCTAAAATTTATAAACTTTTCCACACTACCCGTACTTCAAATAAACACTGATAAGCACGCCTTGAAACATTATCTCTGGTCTATAGCACAACTTAAATTGATTACCAACAAAGATTAGAACGAAAGGTTGAAAAATAGTGTAAAATTTGTCGACATTTCTCCCCCATTTGCTATGTTTGTTGAAACCGTTCCTCCGCGTGTCATTTGGCAACGTGCCAAGTTTATTGGACGAGTTTATGTGGTCTCTTATCCGGGAGAGATTCTCTCATCAGACTGTGTGAAACATATAGGCCCTAGGCCTATTTGTGTCTCTTTGTTAATCAATTTCGTGATGGAAACAACAGTTAAAGATGAGATAGAAATTCCATCCTGTAATTTATTTGGATTTTCTTTTATTCGATATATGGAAGCAGACGGTAATTTTCACCATTCCTCTCCCGCATTGTAAGATAGAATCTCCCAAATGAACACCTGCGCTCGTGACATGGCGCGTGTAGATATCACCAAAGCGTAATAAACGTCTCAGATATAGGCGCGGTTAGCAGGCGGAAGTGTAATAGAATTATGAATTTTGCACGCCATCTGATCCGATACTCTTATACCTGCAACACTGTTGACCCTCGCATAAGCAACAATACACTGGCGAGGCCGACAAAGTCGTCAATGTGTGTCCATTAACTTAACATCAGACGGGACGAGAACTGGGGTTTTTAAAGGCCGTCTCGGTAGAATGTTAAGGGTTCCGTGCCCTGATGTTGCACATACAACACAAAGAAAAGACATATAAAAAAATTGCCCATACAAAAATAACCATTTGGTTCCATTTTTATTTTAAAAATGCGATATTTGGCCCAATCAATCAATTCAGGCAGATTTGTGGGATGGCGTTTTCCACATTCTGAAGAAATTGCCAACTGTGCCGTGCTCTGGCGTTGAAGTATTATACTATTGGTGTATTTGCTCTATAAATTGAACAGCCTGATAAAATATCTTAATGGTTCCCTGAGCTTTTTGGGAAAAGGATTTTTGCGGTGTATGCTGCAGCCTAGCCTATTCTTAATCGGATTAACCGCTGTGCTATGCGGCCCGCCCCAGTCAAGCGCATCGCGCGTAATATGATCTAGATCACTCTCGTATGGTGTTCTATTTGGGCCAAGTTTGCGTCGCGTGGCGACTTTTAGAAACTCGCCACTCGCCACGCGCCGTGGACCTCTCCGGCGCGCGGCGACTGGCGACTTTCTGCTATCTCTTAACCTGCAAAAACTCGCCAGTCGCCACCCGCCGTAAAGCACGGCGAGTTTCGCTCTATCTCTTAACCTGGAAAAACTCGCCGCGCGCCACTCGCCGGATGAACCACGGCGCACGGCGACTGGCGACTTTTGACTGTAGTGAAACTCGCCACTCGCCACGCGCCGTGAACCTCTCCGGCGCGCGGCGACTGGCGACTTTCTGCTATCTCTTAACCTGCAAAAACTCGCCAGTCGCCACCCGCCGTAAAACACGGCGAGTTTCGCTCTATCTCATAACCTGGAAAAACTCGCCGCGCGCCACTCGCCGGATGAACCACGGCGCGCGGCGACTGGCGACTTTTGACTTCTGAAATTCTCAGGACTTTTTCTCAAGTACGCATGCCCCGGGAGCATCAATTATCGGAAATTTTTGTTCGAAACATGCTGTCATTTAATTTTTTTTTTAAATCTCTTCCTCGTGCATAAATATACATAATTTCTAATGAATTAACTCTCCAGGTACATCTGATGCTATGTAACTAATTTTGAAGATGTAAGCTATCTGTAATGATTAATATAGTTGTTTTTTGAAACAAGTTGTGTTTAATGCAATAAGCATATAGGGCAATCTAAATTTTGTCAAATGTGCAGATATGTTTTTATTAAAATACTCGTTATCCGTTTCTGTGCAGAACTTGCATACTCTCGTTATTTTCTGCTGGTATATTTTAAAAAGTTTCAGTTCTTATTAACACCAAGACAACATTTTCAATCGTTTTTTTCATTCGTTTTATATAAGTGCCTATATATATTTATAAAACAGCATATCGTTTTCAATTCAGAATGGATCGCTTTGAAATTGTTCCTTATTTAAAATACAATAAAGCACTCGACGCGGGAATTTTGTTTTACAAGATAAAAGCAACTTCAACTAATATGCTGTATGAAATATTAAGAAAGCGAATTGAGCGTCATCGTCATATTGATTAAAAAGGTAAGAAAAAATGCTAACATTTTCTTTGGGTGATTGAATTTCTCTCTTTCGTAAGTTTTATGTGAAAGAGTCGGGCGATATCTTTGTATAAGAGATCCTTTATTGCTGTTTTAATCGCTAGAGCGGCTCTTTGTTGGGTTGATATTTCCTGTATCACAAACCCTACAAACTATCAAGACCCTATTTTTAAAGATGAAAAGACGTATTTCTTTCAACAGTTTCCATATTTTTTTTTACTTCCTCAAATTCTATGAGATCGCGACTGTGATTTATGATATCTTGCAACTGCATAATTGATGCTCCCCTGGCATGCGCACTTGAGGAAAAGTCCTGAGAATTCCAGAAGTCAAAAGTCGCCAGTCGCCGCGCGCCGTGGTTTGCCCGGCGAGTGGCGCGCGGCGAGTTTTTCCAGGTTAAGCCATAGAGCGAAACTCGCCGTGTTTTACGGCGCGTGGCGACTGGCGAGTTTTTGCAGGTTAAGAGATAGCAGAAAGTCGCCAGTCGCCGCGCGCCAGAGAGGTCTACGGCGCGTGGCGAGTTTCTAAAAGTCGCTACGCGACGCAAACTTGGCCCAGATAGAACACCATACTCTCGTGTCATCGGCAGCACTTCAAAACGTAAATCAGTCTTGTTAAATTTCTAGCTCTTTCGACGCTTTGAGGCTGCACATCCGGCATCAAAAATCCGGCGTGACAAATACACATCTGTCCATACATTCTAAGTTGTATAAAAAATATTACGATCAAAGCGTTCAAATCCTCAGTTAATCAATAGTACGTATTGTATTTAAATAAACCCTCCATTATTCCACCTCCTGGAATTCATTTGAAACTTTTTTTAGATCTTCCTTATGTTCGGGCGTATCACCTGTAGAATCGCCTGTCAGCGGGAATGACCTCCCTTTGACCAACGACCCGAGAGCTGATCTAACAGAACAGATTGACATTGGTGAACTACGATCCATCAGAACCAGGAGTAGGAACATGTCATAATTAGCTATTTGAATATCAACAGTGTACGGCATAAATTCCAAGAGCTTGCAATTATACTATATGATAATCTGACTGATATTCTCTTTGTGGCTGAATCAAAGCTGGATGATTCTTTCAATCAGCGTCTCTTTGATGTACCTGGATATAAACCAATTTCTTCTGACAGAACTACCCGTGGTGATGTAGTTCTGACGTATGTAAAATCTGATCTACCAGCTAAGAGAAGGCCAAAATTCCAACTCGAAATAATCGAATCTGTGTTTATTGAACTTCATGTAAACAACAGGAAGTGGGCCATCCTTGGAGCCTACTGTAGTCCCTCTACAGCGGACAGTATTTTTGTAGAAGAAACTGTTAAAGGTCTTGACAAGATCACAGTTCACTATGACAATATAATATGATGTGGTGACTTGAATTATGACTTATTAAATTAACTGTATACATGGACTGTATACCCTCACTTCTTGACGTTGTTCTAACAGACCAAATCCTTGTTTTAATACTATAAACTATAATACTATACTTAAAACTACGGAGCCGTAAAAGGGACATGGTCCGATCCACACTTATTAACTGCGACCCCCAGTTATTAAGTGCGACCCGCACTTATTAACTGCGACCTTCAGTTATTAACTGCGACCCGCACTTACTAACTGAGGGTCGCAGTTAATAAGTGCGGTTCGTAGTTATTAACTGGGAGTATACCTCCGACGTCCCTTTCACGGCTCCGTACCGTAACAATGGCATTCAACTAAATTTACTCCATGTTTTATTTTCTGGCGAAAATATAGCTTTATCGATAGGACACCAAATACAAGACCTACCCCGTATCTCACACCATGTAGGCCCCACCTCACTGTACAGATCTACCACACATATAAATGTCGCCTCCTCATAGCATTTATTCTGCCAACTTGCAGAAAAATTCTTCTTCACACGCATATGTCAGAGCTCGAGAAACCGCGTCTTTTCAATGACGGCGGCCAAATGGAAGAGCCCGAGTGCGTTGTTTTCGCCACCAAATTTCGCTGGGGGTTTGGGGATAGTTGTGAATCGGTTAAATGCAAATAATAATCGGTATTGGTTATCATTATGTATTGACATATCATTTATTGGTGCAGATTACTGAACTCATCATTTATAATAAATGGAATAAATGGTTCAGAACTCAACCAATCGCGGTTCGATAGGCGTTTTAAATTTAAGAAATAATGTTTTCATAAGCGTGCTAAATCGTTAATTTACGCACGGTTAGTGTGAGAAAGTTTATATTTTAGGGCAAGGGCGAAGCCCGCGCCCTAAAAGTTATAAACTTTTCCACACTAACCGTGCGTAAATGAACGATTTAGTAGGCTTATGAAAACATTATTTCTATTCTATTGCACTACTCAAATTGATTATCAACAAAGATTACAATGAAAGATTGGAAAATATGGTAAACGTTCACAACCGTTCTTCCCTTTGTTGAAATGTGCCGTCCGACTCAGTTGGCAGGGTGTCAATATCAATGGACGAGTTTATGTGGTCTCTCAGAATGGGGCGCAGTGAAAGTAAATGCATACAAGCCTATTTGTGTGGCATTCTTAATCAAACACGATGGAACCAACAGTTAAACTTGAGAGAGAAATTTACGTCTTTAATGAATATTAATTTACAGCTTTTTCTCAAACAATGAAAAATGTTGGCAGTATTTATTTAACTATGAAGGAAATTAATGTTCACGGTGCTATTGGAAACATTGGCATTTTGGAAAAAAAAAAACCCGCCAAGAACAGATGTGAAATTACAAATATTTGATGTCGTTTGTAATTTCTGTGGCCTGTAACCGACATCACATCAATGATAGACACACCCGCCTGAAGCAGAACCTTGGCAGTTGTTTATCTCAAGCAATGATTGGTGTAACGGGTAATCTTTAGATGTATTTATTTATAAGACTTGATTATAATATAGAACGAATGTGATACCTTTAAATATCCGTATTTCCTATTTCGTTTGCCTGCCAGATCTCTTAATTTCTCATCGTCAGCGGAGAAAAATCTACCTTTGTTCAGCTGATCACAGTAGTGTTGTGTCTCATTTAAAACAGCAAGAAGAGATTCATCATCTGCGTCTCTCATGAACTTTTCGATCTCCGCTTCTCTAGATAATTCATATCTGAAAGCACGTCTTGTTTCCCCTGTTGTTCTGTTTCTTGTGTACGCTCCTATGTCCCAATTGGTTTGCAAATATCTGCGATTATACATTTTCTGCCTTTAAAATAAAATAAAGTTCCTACTTTATTCGATTGTACATACAGGCAGACGAGACTTCGTCCTGCCATTTATCACCCGCCCTGTGAAATGGATTCTCCCGAGCGAACACCTGTGCGTGTCAAGATCACGGGTGTAGATTTCATACGTCACAAAGTTCTTAACCGTGCTAAATCGTGTAATAATTGCACGGTTATCAGTGTGTAATAGGTGTAAGTGTTATAGAATCTACCTCTGAACTCCTCTAGTAGTGAGGTGGCTTAGCAAAAAGATCGTGACACGCTGGACCAAAGCACCAAACTTGGCACATCCATCACTTGAGGCATACAGAACAATATCAGAAGGGATGCCCATTACTTTGGATCGTGTAACGCCCTCTGGCCCCCAAAAGGGCAACTAAGGGGGAATATTATCAATGAAAAAATAGCTTACCAATAGCTTCATTATTTTCGTTATCCTTGAGGCTAGGAAGCTGAAATTTTCCACACTATATCTTTGATTCCAGTGCTACCAGAAAATGTACCAAAATTCAAGATGGCCACTATGATGATGTCAAAGTGACGTCATATTATAAAAATAAGTCATTTTATTGATGATTTTTCGGATCGATTTTCCAAACTTTTTATTTGTGCAATTTTCTTCGCCTAAATTGCCTTGTAAATTAGCAAATAATCATCTGATGTGATCTAAGATATTATTGGGCACTTTTACATAAAGAATGCACCAATTTTGAAGAAAATACTCCAAAAACAAAATATTCAAGCTACACCACCGTATCGTCAAATCTGAATTACCCATGATGCTCTTTTCCGAGAATAAAATGGCCCTAGTATGACTTGTTATAAAGACACAAAGTGCTAGCTCTAAACAGTTGCGAGCACCAGAGAAAAGTTCATTGGGAAGAGGGTGGGAGGGGCAGTGGAGCTGAATCCACCAATAACAATTGAACACAGGATCCTCCCTATTCAGTATCATTTTCTTACGGTGTACATGCATAACCGGCATATAATTAGAGTAATGCACGGGTGCAGAATCATGCGCATGTAAATGTAATGGTCTTGGCACCCAGTGGAATATATTAGATGTAGTGTTAGACCCCTCCCCACAATCTGCCTCTGAACCTGAAATCGTCCTAAGCACTCCCAATCATGTCAATGGTGATTGATAGAAGTACACGTGTTATTTTAATGTTAAATTTATGTTCCTGTCCCTCAATGGGCGTTAAATGCACTTTCCGATCCCTTTCCCGTGTCTGTTAACTCTCTCAGATCCCTTTAGCTATCCAGAAAATGTTTGACAGCCTATTGACTAAAAAAAGATTGCAGGACTCCATTTTCACCCTTGGTAATCCCACAGCCATTCTGACAAAGTCCCATGAAAGTAGTATAGTCACGGCATTTCAAGTCAACTTGACCTCAAAAATTTGCATATTGAGGCGGTCACGTGGCGGATGTCAAAGGTCATTGAGTGCACCTGAGCCTGTACTGACCTGTATCCGCTCATCCCGTCCATCATCTGACCTTGGATTATGTTTAGACATGTTAGGGGATTCCTCCGCGGTGATGCGGTTTGGCGGTGATGCGGTCTGCCTCTGCGGACAGAAAGTAGTCCCAAATACGTGGGTTTTCGTGAGAAACCTGTATCCTCTCATCCCGTCTATCATCCGACCTTGGATCATATTTAGACATGTTAGGGGATTCTTCCATCATGCGGAGGTCACGTGATCAGGAATGCATGTACTGACTTGTATGTCGTCCATTCATTTGAGTCGGGGACTTGGGGTCCCTACGGAAGTCATGGATGGGTGTATGTAAAATGAGGATTTGTCTCGAAAATATAAAAAGCGGAACACGGACTTTACCCGTACAATAGAGGAAAACCCCTATCAACCCTATCCCAAAGGGCTAATATCGGTCCCCGGGCTTATCGGGTTCTGCCTGGAGTGGGTGTATGTAAAATTAGGGTTTGTCCCGAAAATATAAAAGGCGGAACACGGACTTTACCCCTACAATAGGGGAAAACTTCTATCAACCCTATCCCAAAGGGCTAATATCGGTCCCTGGCTTATCGGGGCCTGCTGAGAGAGTGGAGGAGTGGGTGTATGTAAATTTAGGATTTGTCCAGAAAATATAAAAAGCGGAACACGGACTTTACCCCTACACTAGGGGAAAAAACCCCTACCAACCTTGTCCCAAAGGGCGAATATCGGTCCCTGGCTTATCGAGGCCTGCTGAGAGAGTGGGGGAGTGGGTGTATGTAAATTTAGGATTTGCCCCGAAAATATAAAAAGCGGAACACGGACCTTACCCCTAAAATAGGGGAAAACTCCTATCAACTCTATCCCAAAGGGCGAATATCGGTTCCCCGGGCTTATCGGGGCCTGGGTGCAGGGTGGGTGTATGTAAAAGTTTCTCCAAAAAAATATAAAAAGCGGAACACGGACATTACCCCTAAAATAGGGGGAAACTCCTATCAACCCTATCGCAAAGGGCGAATATCGGTCCCCCGGGTTGATCGGGGCCTGGGTGCAGGGTGGATGTATATAAAGTTTCTCCAGAAAAAATATAAAATGCGGAACACGGACTTTACTCCTACAATAGGGGAAAACTCATATCAACCCTATCCAAAGTATAGTCAAGGGATATTCATTCACATTGACCTTTGACCTCTTGGGATCAATGAGCGTCAATATGCTCTTTAAGTGTACAAAGGTCAATGAGTGCAAGTGTACTACTCTGTATCTGGGGTTAGGATGCGTAGGTGTATGACGTCACTTCCGGTAGGCGTGAATCGGGCGTGACCCTGGGGAACATGTTTAGACCTCTCTGGGCTACATCCGGGTACTTTCCTGTGAGTGAGTGAGTGAGTGAGTGAGTGAGTGGGATCCGACTGGACTAATGTGTCGTCCGTTTTCATCATTTTGCGCATGCGCAGTCTGGTCGTAGTATAGAAAGCAGGCATTTTGGGGATTCGTGGAGGTTGTTGAGTGATTGGGTGACCATACCTGGTCAAATGGACCGTGTGGGGTATCAGTTTTACATCCCGGTCGTCGTCTTACATTTAGGAGTAGTATAGAAAGCAACAATTTTGGGGCCCGAGCTCCGAGCTCCCGCCTGCCTCATCCCCGTGCTCCGAGCTCCCGACTACTCCATCCCCGAGCTCCGAGCTCCCGTCGTCACGCCTTAACGCCCTAGCATAACGCCTTGACGCCATGATATACACAGATGAAAGAAAAACAACAACAACAAGGATGAGAGATGAGAGAACAACACCAACAACATGGTTTTTTTCACATGGTTTATTCTCCCCGCCAGTACATCATACCCACGCTGGGGGAACCGCGTTGGGTATGTTCACAAATCAAGAAGACGCTTGTCCAATCAGAGGACGCCATTTGGCGCTGTATCAGTCATATTCGTTCTTGCCCGTTACGGTGTTACATGTATTCTCGGCTGCTCTTGTCCAATCAGAAACTTTCGCCGTTTCAGAAACTTTCATCTTTGCTCGGTGTGACCTAATCGTCGTCGGGCAGGACTGGATATTGTTCGGGCAGCATGTCCTGAAAGAGTTGTTTGCGCATCCTGATCGCATGTTCCAGGGCCTCAGTGGGTGGTAGCCCCATATCCTCTTCCAAGTGACGCTTGGTCTTCATGATGGACCTGTGCGTGGGGTCGCCTTTCATTTCAAGCGGTAGTAAGGTATACTGTTCATAGATCGCCATGGCTGTTTTCCTGATGCAGGGGCGCATTTGGGTGTACGCCTGTTGTAAGTTATCCTGTCCGGCGTCCCCGATCGCTGCAGCATGAGTATTGATAGCTGCTGTCACAATACGATCCCAGAAGGTAGGTTCTGTCTCACTTTCCTGGTATGTAGGCTGACTATCTGAGGTCAAGCTCTCCGTAACAGTATATAGGCTCTCAACAATCTCACTTTCCTGGGATGTAGGCTGACTATCTGAGGTCAAGCTCTCCGTATCAGTAGATAGACTCTCATCAATCTCTGTGTCGGCTTCTTGTGCCTCTGAGTCTTCAATCCTATGTATATTTTTCTCGTGTCGCATCATATCGTAACGTCTAGTGAACGTGCGTTGGCACTCAGAGCAAGTATAAGCCATATTGACGGTTGAACGTCGACTGTGCGTGTGTTGGCAATACACTTGCTTTTATAGACAGTAACGCCCATCAACGCTTAGCTTAACGCTTCAACGCTCTGGTGAACTAGCTCAGGAGCCCTGATTTTCATGGAATTGCCACCAATACATCGAAATGCCGTGACGCCCGTCAACGCCCGTCGTTAGGCCTTAACGCCCGTCTCAACGCCCGTCAACACCCGTCGTTACGCCTTAGCGCCCGTCTCAATGCCTTAACGCCCTATCTTTACGCCTTAACGCCCGTCTCAGCGCCTTAACGAGCGATAAAGGAGTTTTGGACGACGATTAACCTTTGAACTCTGAGAGCACTTTCGGTCACGTGGTCAAAGGTCACTTCCGGTCACGTGACCGAAAGTACTTTCAGCAAGGATGAGAGATGAGAGAACAACAACAACAACAATTTTTTTTCATATGGTTTATTCTCCCCGCCAGTACATCATACCCACGCTGGGGGAGCCGCGTTGGGTGTGTTCACAATTCAAGAAGACTCTTGTCCAATCAGAGGCCGCCATTTGGCGCTGTATCAGTCATATTCGTCCTTGCCCGTTACTGTGTTAGATGTATTCTCGGCTGCTCTTGTCTAATCAGAAGTCACCGTTTCAGAAACTTTCATCTTGCTCGGTGTGACCTGATCGTCGTCGGGCAGGCCTGGATATTGTTCGGGCAGCATGTCCTGAAAGAGTTGTTTGCGCATCTTGATCGCATTTTCCAGGGCCTCAGTGGGTGGTAGCCCCATATCCTCTTCCAAGTGACGCTTGGTCTTCATGATGGACCTGTGCGTGGGGTCGCCTTTCATTTCAAGCGGTAGTAAGGTATACGGATCATAGATCGCCATGTCTGTTTTCCTGATGCAGGGGCGCATTTGAGTGTACGCCTGTTGTAAGTTATCCTGTCCGGCGTCCTCGATCGCTGCAGCATGAGTATTGATAGCTGCTGTCACAATACGATCCCAGAAGGTAGGTTCTGTCTCACTTTCCTGGTATGTAGGCTGACTATCTGAGGTCAAGCTCTCCGTATCAGTATATAGGCTCTCAGCAATCTCCCTTTCCTGGGATGTAGGCTGACTATCTGAGGTCAAGCTCTCCGTATCAGTAGATAGACTCTCATCAATCTCTGTGTCGGCTTCTTGTGCCTCGGAGTCTTCAATCCCATGTATATTTTTCTCGTGTCGCATCATATCGTAACGTCTGGTGAACGTGCGTTGGCACTCAGAGCAAGTATTAACCTTTGAACTCTGAGAGCACTTTCGGTCACGTGGTCAAAGGTCACTTCCGGTCACGTGACCGAAAGTGCTCTCAGAGTTCAAAGGATAATCGTCCTCCAAAACCCCTTTATCAGTAAAACAGCCATGGCGATCTATGAACAGTATACCTTACTACCGCTTGAAATGAAAGGTGACCCCACGCACAGGTCCATCATGAAGACCAAGCGTCACTTGGAAGAGGATATTGGGCTACCACCCACTGAGGCCCTGGAAAATGCGATCAGGATGCGCAAACAACTCTTTCAGGACATGTTGCCCGAACAATATCCAGGCCTGCCCGACGACGATTAGGTCACACCGAGCAAAGATGAAAGTTTCTGAAACGGCGACTTCTGTTTGCACAAGAGCAGCCGAGAATACATCTAACACAGTAATGGACAAGAACGAATATGACTGATACAGCGCCAAATGGCGGCCTCTGATTGGACAAGAGTCTTCTTGAATTGTAAACATACCCAACGCGGCTCTCCCAGTGTGGGTATGATGTACTGGCGGGGAGAATAAACCATGTGAAAAAAAACATGTTGTTGGTGTTGTTCTCTCATCTCTCATCCTTGTTGTTGTTGTTTTTCTTTCATCTGTGTATATCATGGCGTCAAGTCGTTATGCTAGGGTGTTAATGCGTAACGACGGGAGCTCGGAGCTCGGAGATGGAGTAGTCGGGAGCTCGGAGCACGGGGATGAGGCAAGCGGGAGCTCGGAGCTCGGGGCCCCAAAATTGCTGCTTTCTATACTACTCCCAAATGTAAGATGAGGACCCGGATGTAAAACTGATACCCCACACGGTCCTTTTGACCAGGTATGATCCCTCAACAAACCTTCACGAATCCCCAAAATGCCTGCTTTCTATACTACGACCAGACTACACATGCGTAAAATGATGAAAACGGACGATACATTAGCCCAGTCGGACCCCACTCACTCACTCACTCACTCACTCACTCACAGGAAAGTACCCGGATGTAGCTTAGACAGGTCTAAACATGCTCCTCAGGGTCACGCCCGATTCAAGCTTACCGGAAGTGACGTCATACACCTACGCATCCTAACCACAGATACAGAATAGTACACTTGCACTCATTGACCTTTGTGCAGTTAAAGAGCATATTGACGCTCATTGACCCCAAGAGGTCAAAGGTCAATGTGAATGAATATCCCTTTACTATACTTTGGATAGGGTTGATATGAGTTTTCCCCTATTGTAAAGTCCGTGTTCCGCATTTTATATTTTTTTCTGGAGAAACTTTTACATACACCCACCCTGCACCCAGACCCCGATAAGCCCGGGGAACCGATATTCGCCCTTTGGGATAGAGTTGATAGGAGTTTTCCCCTATTTTAGGGGTAAACTCCGTGTTCCGCTTTTTATATTTTCGGGACAAATTTTAAATTTACATACACCCACTCCCCCACTCTGTCAGCATGTCCCGATGAGCCAGGGACCGATATTCGCCCTTTGGGACAAGGTTGATAGGGGCTTTCCCCCTAGTGCAGGGGTAAAGTCCGTGTTCCGCTTTTTATATTTTCGGGACAAATCCTAAATTTACATACACCCACTCCTCCACTCTCTCAGCAGGCCCCGATAAGCCAGGGCCCGATATTTGCCCTTTGGGATAGGGTTGATAGGAGTTTTCCCCTATTGCAGGGGTAAAGTTCGTGTTCCGCCTTTTATATTTTCGGGTCAAATCCTAATTTAACATACACCCACTCCCCCAATCTGTCAGCAGACCCCGATAAGCCAGGGACCGATATTAGCCCTTTGGGATAGGGTTGATAGGGTTTTCCCTTAGTGTAGGGGTAAAGTCCGTGTTCCGCTTTTTATATTTTAGGAACCAATCCTAATTTTACATACACCCACTCCAGGCAGAACCCGATAAGTCCGGGGACCGATACTAGCCCTTTGGGATAGGGTTGATTGGGGTTGTCCTCTATTGTAGGGGTAAAGTCCGTGTTCCGCTTTTTATATTTTCGAGACAAATCCTCATTTTACATACACCCATCCATGACTTGCAAAATCCTTCCGTAGGGACTCCAAGTCCCCGACTCAAATGAATGGACGGCATACAAGTTAGTACATGCATTCCTGATCACGTGACCTCCGCATGATGGAAGAATCCCCAAACATGTCTAAACATGATCCAAGGTCAGATGATGGACGGGATGAGAGGATACAGGTTTCTCACGAAAACCCACGTATTTGGGACTACTTTCTGTCCGCAGAGGCAGACCGCATCACCGCCAAACCGCATCACCGCGGAGGAACCCCCTAACATGTCTAAACATGATCCAAGGTCAGATGATGGACGGGATGAGCGGATACAGGTCAGTACATGCTCTGAAGTTGACCTGAAATGCAGTGACTATACTACTCATGAACATTCGACCAAAGCTTTGGCCATTCAATGGCAATATGTAGACCAGTGCTAAAACATGTAAATTTTATGTTGCATGTTCCCGGTCCCCATTGGGTGTTAAATGCCCTTTTCATTTTTTCTTGGTTTTAGAGTCCCATCTCTGACCATATAGCTCTTCTAATTAGCTATCCCGATGTAATTTCACGGCCTTCCAGAAAAAAACATCCCGGCCTCCAACAGGCGTAAGATGTCCTTTTTGTGATTTTTCTTTTTGGGTTCACCCTCACACTTTTCAGATGAAGTTATTCTGTGGTTATATACGGCGGCCACAAATGAACACACAGAGACGCGTAGAACTAAACACGAGTCCCCGGCCCGTGTAACACTTGTTAATTCAGCTATTCATCTCTCGAACTTGAAAGTAGCAAGATTGAAATTGGAGGGATAAGCACAGATGGGAGAAACTGATGACGTCTGGCGTCTAAAAAGCACCCATATGACTCAACAGGAAAGCTTCCATCGGTACCAGACCCGAGAATACGATGGATTCTCGGACGTAGCCTTAGTATCTCTTAGCTTTTATTGTAGCGGTTCATGTGGAGATTATGAAGTATCCACACAGGCCCTAGACCCGGCTTAAGCGGAATTGGATACGCTAGCTCGGGAGCTGTGACGACAGATCAGCTCAAACAAATAACTCATCGAATATTATGTTCATGGATGAGCATCGAGAACGTCTGATGGAGTAAACGCTTCAACATGGGGTAAACCTGGTAAATGCAAGAATACCCAGAAAAACTAACCTGGGCAGCCTTGAGCATTTCCATCTTTTTTTTCCATTTTACGAGATGGAAAGCTGCATTGTCAAGTTCTACATGGATAAGGAGCGATTGTTTCCTTTTACACAGGCGATTATGTAAGCCTACTTGGTTTAGGTGGTTTCAGCCACCCGACTTCCTTCTCAGAGAACTTTTCCCTTGTGCTCCAAAATGAAGAAATGTTGAGAGCTGTAACTTAGCACAGCTATAGCTTATGCTATTGTAGTTATGTTGAGCCTGTAGCATAAACCTTGGAGCAGAGCATCATGAGTAAATTAAAAATGTATGACATTAGGGTGTAACTGGAAAGTTCTGTTTTCCTCGTATTCCTTCAAAATTAATGTTTTGTTTTCGTAAAAGTAATCAAAAGTATTTTCTTCTCGAATAAATGATTATTTACTAATTAACCAGGCAGTTTCAGCGAAAAAAAATTCCCAAATAAAAAAATTGGAAAAATCGGCCCGAAAAATCGTCCACAAAATGGTTTATTTTTGGAAAATGATGCCATCATGGCCACCATCTTGGATTTTGTGACATTTTCTGGTAGCGCTTGAACCAGTGATACAGTGTGGCAAATTTCAGATTCCCAGCCTTCAGGATAATAAACATAAAGAATCTGTTGAGAGGCTAACTATTCTTTGAATGTTGTTGTTCTATATGTCTCAAGTGATGAGTGTGCCAAGTTTGGTGCTTTGGTCCAGCGTGTCACGATCTTCCCAAAATATGGCCCTAAGCCACCTCACTATAGGACGTATGTTTGATTATCTTAAAAACCTTTACTCTTGTTTCAGGGTTCCATCTGCAGCGATTTCGTGTCCTCCCTGTTCTGTCCATGCTGTGTTACTTGCCAATTGGCCAGAGAGATGGAGTACGTCAAAAAGCAATCCCCGAAGTATTGATGTTTCCGAGTAGTCTGGCGAGAAAATAGAATTGAAGCACATTATTTCAGATAAATTTGCAATATGCAAAATCTACGCATACAAATTGTATTCGCTTGGTTATACAAATACATTAGTGGTAGATTCACTGTCTATTGCAGAATGTTTTCGACCAAGTGCTCTCACTTGGCTCATGGACTAATAATTACTTAGTATAGGACTGAACATGGAACAGTAAATATGGATGACCGAATATACATGCGTACTCTATTGTCCCTATTAACGTCAATGAAATATTTATATCATTCCAAGGTATCCTCTTTCATATCTAACATTCCGATATTAAACCTTTCTTATCATATATACCACTGAAACGTCGTCTCTTGTTAGAATTGTGGCTGTATTAATAATCTAGAAATAACCACACGGGGGAATTAGCGTTGTACGTTTAAGTCTCACCAGCGCTTAAAATCAAATGTCTTACACGGGAGGCGTAATAGTCGTAATTTCCCCATTCCGTGTGAAGAGCCCCCTGGCACAGTATTTGTATATGTATCTGAATGACAAGAAATAGTCAAGAGTTGGTTGATTCGCCTGTTATAGTTCAAATCCTCCTGAATACTCTGTAGAGATACAGACTGAAGAATCAAGTAAACGAGCCTGATTTGAGAAATCAGAAAATAACGCGATTTAATGTTATTTGCGTTCCTCATAGTAACCGGCTCTTACTGGTTACTGATTAGGGGACTCTCTCGGCGTCAGATAAGTACAGACTGTTACATGGTAAACAATCAGCGTCATCCGTTTATGTCACCACGGAGAACTTGAATGACGTGTGGCTCTCCAACTAGGAACTTGATTCCTCTCTCTCCCTCTCTATAGTGTATCCAGGAAGGTTTTCATGATTACACGCTAATCATTGAATTTTTATGATGAACCCGAGATTTTCTAATAAAAACGAGTCTTTCTCTTTAAACATATCTTTTGCGTTCTCTTATATAACACGAGTATTCCCTATTGTACAGTGAATCATACCTCAGTCTACACTAACTTGCAAAGTTGTTTCTCAGGCCCCGCGCGCTCGATGGTTTATCTTCCCAGAGCCATTAGTAGTAATATAAGTGGATTTGACCTCGTATTGACCTTTGACCTCTGAGTGCAACATCCAGGTCCTCTGTGACGTCACTTCCGGTTCCGGTCACGTGACCGGAAGTGACCTTTGACCCCTGCACATGCGCACAATACCGGATATTAATAATGGTGCGCAGGGGTCAATATGTATCGCACGTCATTCTCAAACATTGTCCCCGACAAAATCGCCAGCACTATGCCCAGCATAAATGGCAAGTGGGGAACCCTCAGTTTCCCCACATAGCCGTACAGCGAGAGAAGGGAAACCATATTGGCACGAAAAAATACATGAATACATGGAAAGTAAAACTTATAGTAATAAAGATAACCTATAGGTATTGTACGATGTTATTATTACGAGTCTATGATCAGTGCCACCACAGGGTCGAGCGTGTCGTGTCCAGTATGTCTCCGCAAAAAATAAACAAACAAAATCGCGGTGCTGCTGTGGGAATTCCCCTTTTGGCATCGATCGTGCTGCCATCTGAAGGCAAGGAAGACAACTCGGACTAGGCGAAACCTCTGTGGGCCAAATTCCGGATCTCCCCTGATTCGAACAATCGTTAATCGCATGTTAATCTATACGGGGAATGCATGTATGGGATAAGGGTGGTCATTTTTTCTCCTGTGGATTTTACTATGGGGTGTAGCATCTTGTTTTCTTCGTCTGACCACGTAGAATACGACGATAGGGGTCGCGAAGCCATTGGTTGAATTGTTTTGAAAAGGTGACCGTGCGCATGCGCAATGGGCATGCAGATCGGGGTGGACGTGTAACGAAAGTGCAGAATGCAAAGACCCCTTGGGTTCCCCTTTAATAAATCACAGCTGGTGTTTCGACACGTGACTATGGTGAAATCGAAAGTTACATTGTGTTCACGTGTGCGGTTCACTTACCTGATGGAATTCAACGCTGTAATTTTCCTAGAATGAACTACAATAATCCGGGAGACAGACAATGCCTCGAAATCCCGGTGAAGTTATCTCAAATGATCAGTCGGGACGGCAAAAGGGAACCCTGGGCGCTCACTTGCTTCGCTGTAGATGACGTCAGTCAGGAATCCGGAAGTCAACATTCGAGAATATGCAGATGAACGACAGTGAACTTTGCGGTCGTCGTATGAATTAACTAGAGAAAGTTGGAAGCTGAGATTTACCAGTTACGTCCGTTATGAATTATGGTGTATTCCTCCATAGCCATATTTATCCAGCGAAGTCCAGATAAACTGATCGGGGGGAAGTGTGATGATTTGACAATAAAGAGGGCGCTGGCATCGTCGACTTGTTTCTACCTTTATCTGCAGGAGAACGTTCTGTTTCTACCTTTATCCACAGAAGAGCGGTAGCCCTATATAAGCTAGGCTCCCGCGGAAACGAGGCAGACCAGCAGAAACTTCGAGGTGAGAACACGCACAATTGTATCGGGGAGAAGAAATCTAATACATTGCCGGGCCGGAGAAGGGCCGTGATCAGGCCGCCGAATTCGTGCCGCCGCCGGGCCGGGACCAGGCCGCCGAATTGAAGAAGTGCGGCCGCCGAATCCTATAACATCATAGCATACATTTACACTCACTTACATTCACACGTCCGGGCTGTGTTTACTCTACTCCGATCTCTACCTGTCTCAACCGTAATGCACAGTTGTGCGGGTATTGCACTGGGAGATAGGGTATAGACACTTATCGTTAATGGTTATTCCTATCTCTACCTGATCCACGTCCGTACTGCACAGACGTGCAGGTTTAGCTCTGGGAATTAACTAACGGCGTTAGTGTTGATAGCATGGCCATACCTTAGCCGCATCTCTACTTGGCTCAACCGTATTGAACAGTTGTGCAAGTACGGCCCTGTGGTTAATGGTAACGATTAAGCGGTAGGAGACGCTCGTCTCTGTGAAGAGGGTACAGCTAAACCAAATCAAACACAGTTCCTACATAAACAATTATCCATGCACACACGTACTTAAACACACAACCTACGGGTTGAAATACATTCATGCTAACACTCACAAGCTATTGGCCCAGGTCTGGAGTTTGATATATATACACGTACCCAGTAAATCGTACCATAAACGATTATCCATTCACGGCCCCATAAGCATACGGTCTCTCACCACCCTGTACATACATTGAGTAATTCACGGCCAATCATAGATTAATACTGTCTCATACAGTAGTATATAAAGGGGGAATCCTTGACCAGATGCCCATCTATTGCGGATGACCATACAGTAGTATGTGAAGAGGGTTACTAGACTAAGTGACCATAAAGTAGTATAGGAAGAGGGTTCCTAGACCAGGTGACCATACAGTAGTATATGAAGAGGGTTCCTAAGCCAGGTGCTTACCCATCCACCGTGTGTTATCGATGTCCGATCCTATGTGGACCGTGTAGCCGTGAACTCTAGCCTTGATGATTCGTCCTTGGAGCGGGGCCGCGGAGTGAGTCGCCGTGAGCGGGGTCACTGAAGCCTGGGGGTGTATTCCTACGAGGGGTGCCGTCTGCTGCTGTGGTGAGCCGTGCAGTTGAATAGTCCTGCGGTGTTACAGAGAGACGAGCCGGTGCCGTAGAAGCCTTTGTACTGTGGTAGTACTGTCGTGCCCAGGCCGTCCGCATCCATTGACAGTTACCAACGCTTGGAGGGGCCAGGTCGTGTAAGACGAGACACGACGACGACGAGAAGTCCATACAGCCCAAGTGAAGAAGACCGGGGGAAGTAAGACACACGCCGGACTTAACCACGGGAGGACCAGGTCGTGTAAGACGAGTCACGACGTCGAGTTCATTCATACGGGAGTGAACGAAGACCTGGGGAAGGAAGATAGACGCTGGATCCAACCACGAAGACCTGGGGAAGGAAGATAGAAGCTGGACCCAACCACGAGAGAACCGGTCGTGACCAGACTGTGGCTGTGACCAGGCCTGATCGCGATATAGCTAGGGCTATATAATTTTGTATATTCTTTCTATTATATTGGACTTCCGTTAAAGAGAACTATAAGGATACAGGTAAATCCAATCCATAGATCAGGGATCTTCTTTTCAGGGGGTACACGCTACCGCGATCTGAATCCTGTATACCTGTTCATAGAATTATATGTCAGTATTGTATTAATTTGCTTTGGTTGTCATTACAGGTCTTCCTTTCCAACCTCCTCGACCCAGACAAGGTGACAGGTTGAATCGAACTCCCTCGTTGGCCAAGATCAGTGCACGAGTGCGTTCCCGGTAGCCTGACAGTTTGTCTTGGGGACCCTGCGCACTCTCTTTTGGATCTGAAACATCCATTCCCCACGTAAACGTTTCAACTGGTGGCAGCGGTGGGATGGCCAACTTCTGGGAGACGAAGGAAAGGAGACCAAGCCTGGCGGATAACATGGATCCAGACCAGACAACCATGAATATAACTGGAGATTCGGCGCCGAGTTACGACAACCGGGAGCCAGGGGTCAACCGCCTGACGGAAGAGGAGCCCGACAGGAATTCTCCACAACTCCGAGTCCATGGGAACAACATGAGACGGGAAGAGGCGTATGTTCCGGCCGATCTACTACAGCTACTCTGGGTTATGAAAATCTTCTTGATTTGTCCACACAGGAACTAGAATCGGTGTTGTTGGCATCACAAGCTGACCTGACGCCACGACCTTCAGCGGACAGGGCTACAGAAGATCGACTGAGGGGGCGTGAGCCAGTAGATGTGCAGCCTGACGTTGACATGAGAAGAGAGGTAGAAGACCATCGTAGCGCCATCCACGTATTGTGTACATCGACGACCTCCATGATGGGACAGATGTCAACGATACTGAGAAATCAAAGTTCCAGTGACGAGATGACTCAAATGAATAGTGAAGATTGCAGCCATTCTGGTCCGGCTTGACTGGAAAGAGGGCACCGAGTCGCAGAGACGCCACTACGGGGTCGAGATGAAGCCGCATCCGAGACGACACCGAGGCAAGACGGGTCACCGCCAAGAAGAAGCCGAGATGAACCACCTTCGGTTACAGACGTCAACGCCCATAGGGGAACCTAGACGGCCGAAGAAGACGATGGTGAAGGCCGCTACCTACGATGGTACCACGCCGTGGCGAGACTATTTGGCTCACTTCGGGCACTGCGCCGTGATAAATGGGTGGACATACCAACAACAGGGTCAATACCTAGCCGTCGCCTTACGGGGGTCAGCTCAACAAGTATTAACCAGCCTTAAGTCTGCACCGGGCAGTACCGACTACGACCGTCTGAAGGAAGCCCTGGAGAAGCGATTTGCCCCTCCGAATCAGATGGACCTGCACAAGTCGCAGCTGAGGTCTAGACACCGCGAGAGGGATGAGGATCTTCCGGGCCTAGCTCAGGCATTGATCCGCCTGACACAGTTGGCTTATCCTGATGCCGGAGACGACATTCAAGATACCCTAGCCAAGGATCAGTTCCTTGACGCCATCGGTGATGAGTTGAGATTTCAAGTCTGGCAGACGAGGCCTAAAACCTTGGATGCAGCAGTACATGCAGCCGTGGAACTGGAGGCATTCAAGATCTCCCAGCGTCGGAAACCCTGGCCGACAGCCAAGTCAACTGCCCCCGGGGAGGACGATAAGGCAACCGCATCCACTGAAGAGGATGAAACGGAGAATCAACGGTCAAGAGAAGAAAACAAGATGTTAAAGGAGACGATTCAGCGGAACAGTGAACCACAAAGACCAGAACGGCAACGAGGATACCAGTCAAGATGGGGACCCAGACGTGACCGTCAACAACCATACGGCAGCCATGATCGAACATCTGGATGCTGGTCATGCGGAAAAAACGGGCATTACCGTGTGAATTGTCCAGAGTTGCGCAGGCCGGATGATCATCCATCCCCGGGACGACCGAAACCTCCTCCGAAACCTCCTACGGTGAATAACTCTGGTGAGGCCGGATTGTATCTCCCGGCCAAGATGGGGTCCGTAGGATTGTGGTGCTGCGTCGACACAGGTGCATCGGTTTCTCTTCTGAACGTGCGGGTGTACAACCAGCTGAGACTTAGGCCGGCATTGAGAAGTCCCTCCTTTGCGTCCATTCGTATGGCCGATGGTACGAGTATCCCACTACAGGGTGAAGCAGGCTTTAAGATAACTATAAATGGGACTACCCGGACTCAAACGATGATTGTTGGATCATTGACAGTGGATGCCCTCCTTGGTTATGATTTCCTGAGTACCCACTGTACTGCGATTGATACGGAGAAGCACCGGGTGAAGTATGGCGGCCGATATGTCCAGTGTGAGGTCGTGGGGAGCCACGAATGCCATCGGGTGTCCGTAACGGAGACTTTTACTATCCCAGCTGGAGCTGAGGCAGTGGTGACGGGGACAGTCCGAGGTGATCTACCGGAAGAGGTCGGAATGGTGGAAAATAGTATTGAGTTTACACAGAAGACCGGAACCATGGTGGCCAGAGCCCTTGCCGAAGTTGACCGTGACCATGAAGTTACCCTGCGGTTCCTTAACTTGTCCACTGACCCTGCCATAGTACAAGCCGGCACCCTGTGTGGTAGTCTGACTGAAGTGGAGGTAGTGGATAATTCAGCTCCACTTGCTGCAGAGCCTCTGAACCAGAATAGTCCAGCCTCTGGTGAAGCAACGGTGCCAACCCCAAGATGTCCACAGCATCTACGGGCCTTAGTCCAACAGTCCAGTGAGGGATTAGAAGTCGAGAGAGCTTTGGCTGTAGAAGACTTGGTTACTCGCTTCACCCATTTGTTTGCCAAGGATGACAGTGATTTAGGGCGAACAACGATGGTGCAACATCACATCAAGACAGGGAATGCTCCCCCGATCCGGATTCCTCCACGACGTCCACCCCTTCATGCTCGTGAAAATAATAGATGATCAGGTCGAAGACATGCTGAAGTGGGGAGTCATCGAGTCATCCAATGGGCCTTGGTCTGCACCGGTCGTCCTAGTACAAAAGAAGGATGGGAAAATGCGATTCTGTGTCGATTACGGGGCCCTCAATAAAGTGACAGAGAAAGATGCCTACCCCCTGCCGAGAATCAACGAGTCCCTGGATTCTCTGTCTGGTGCCTGCTGGTGGAGTACACTCGACCTGATGTCAGGGTACTGGCAGGTCGAGGTGGCCCCTGAAGACAGATGTAAAACCGCCTTTGCCACTCGACGGGGCCTGTACCAATTCCGGGCCATGCCATTCGGGCTTTGTAATGCTCCAGGAACCTTCGAGCGATTAATGGTCTCCATTACGAGACTTGCTTGGTGTATCTCGACGACATAATAGTTTTTGGACGTACGTTCGAGGAGATGATCCAACGACTGGAGGAAGTCTTCCAGAGACTGCAACAACACGGCCTGAAATTGAAGCCCTCGAAATGTGTCATCGGGAAATGACAAGTCCTCTACCTTGGTCATATAGTGACACAAGACGGGATTGGTACCGATCCGGAGAAGATTCGGGCTGTACGAGAGTGGCCGACGCCTGTCTCCCAAACTGAGGTCAGAAGTTTTCTCGGCCTGTGTGGGTACTATCGGTGTTTTATACGAGACTTTGCGACTGTAGCAGCCCCTCTACATCGACTGACGGAGAAAAAGGCAGTATTTCTGTGGGATGACGGCATTCGACCACCTAAGACAGAAGCTGACGACCGCACCTATCTTAATGATGCCGGATTTCCGACAGCCCTTTATCCTGGACACAGATGCCAGTAATTTCGGCCTTGGGGCCGTGTTGTCCCAGGAGATCAACGGAGAAGAAAAGGTCGTAGCCTATGCCAGCAGGGTGTTGACCAAAACAGAACGTGCCTACTGTGTGACTAGACGGGAACTTCTGGCTGTTGTGTACTTTGTAAAGTACTTGCGGCATTATCTGTTCGGCCGAAAATTTCTGTTGCGCACTGACCATGGATCCCTGAGTCTACGACTTTGAAATTCAGCATCGGCCCGGATGAAAGCACGGAAATGCTGACGCCATGAATCCCGTGTAAGCAGTGTGGACGAACAGGTTCCGAGGTCCAGGAAGCTGCCCGTGTTACGGAGATAGTACCGCCAACTGCAGACTTCAGCCAAGCTCAGGCCGCGGACCCGGACTTGCAACCTGTTATAGAGTGGGTGAAGAAAAACAGTCGACCAGCCAGAGAGGACATCAGTCAATATGGGTCAGTAACTAAAACTCTGTGGGGTGCCTTCGATTTACCGGAGATGAACAGATCCTTGCTTGTGCGGAGATGGGTGAATGCTCGGGGAGAAGTGAAACGACGGCTTCTGGTGGTCCCTCGCTCCCTCAGATGGTAGGTTTTGAAGGACTGCCATGACAGTGTAACCGGTGGCCACCTTGGGGTGAAGAAAACCTTGGCAAAAGTGAGACAGGCTTACATGTGCCCTGGTCTACCGACCGATGTTCGGCAATGGTGCAGGAGTTGCGACGTGTGTAATCACAGGAAGTTGGCGGGACGGAAGCCCAGAGGTCCTCATCGCGGTCAGATGACTGGAAGTCCGGGAGATAGAGCGGCTGTTGATATTCTCGGGCCATTGGCAGAAAACTGTCAGGGAAACCGATACGTAGTCGTCATTGGAGACTATTTCACCCGTTGGGTGGAGGCTGTAGCCTTACCCAATCAGGAAGCCGCAACGGTTTCTCCGGCTGTCGTAGACCACTTCTTGACCAGATTTGGCGTACCAATGGCCATCCACTCTGACCAGGGACGTCAGTTTGAAAGCAGAGTATTCCGGGGGATGTGCCGCATACACGGAATGAGGAAGACGAGGACTACACCCTATCACCCCCAGTCGAACGGCATGATTGAACGGTTTAACCGGACCTTAGCCCAGATGTTGCATGCCAGCATTGACCGTCACCCGGACGACTGGGATCTTCACATTCCGTTGATGCTGATGTCTTACCGTGCGACCGTTCATGAGACAACGGGATATTCCCCAAACATGATGGTGTTTGGGAGAGAAATCGCCTTGCCGTCGCACTTGACTTTGGGTGCACCTCCGAAACAGCAGGTAGAGCCGACACAGTGGGTCGAAGATCTCCGGGATGAGATGGCCGAGATACACGAGTTTGCCCGAGAGACTACGAAGAAGAGCTTGAGACGGCAGAAACGTATCTACGATACGAGAGCTTTTCCTCACAAATACAAGCCTGGTGATCAGGTTTACCTGTATATTTCCGCCACTAAGCGTGGGGAGATCCGCAAACTACGAGACCGGTGGGGAGGGCCTTATACTGTGAAGGAAGCCCTGACTGATGTGACATATCGCATCGCCGATGAGGCTGGTGGCCTCCGTGTAGTCCATCATGATCTTCTTTAAGCCCTTCTACCCTAGAGAGACGTCGGATAGTGGGACCACTGAGTCTACAGAGAATGATGGTGATGTCGAGTCTGAGAACGACTCGGAGCCCGCGACGGTCTTTCCATATCCGGTGGAGCACCCAGCCGCAGTGAGATCGCCAGCGCCTCGACAGACAAGAGATGGATGGAGAACCCGGCGCCCTAGGAGATTGGCAGATTACGAGGTTGGATTACCGCCTGATTCCCCTGTTGAAGTCGAGTCGCCTCTTCCGGAAGAGCAGATGGCCTTGCCGGAGACGTGGAGCCCTCCACGAACGACTCGTGGACATCGCGTCCAGCGACCGAGGCGCTTTAATGACTACGTTTTAGCCTGTCAATGGACAGGAGATGCACGACCGTATGGTCGGAGAAATACGGTTGATGACCGTGATCCCCGACGGATGGTCTGTGGCGCAGGGTCGACCTCCAAGTACTCTTGTGGGCAACGAACACAGGCTGGCCGACAACGAGGCTTCACTGCCTCAGATGCATGATGAACAGACTGCAGCAAGAGACAGCTGTGGCCTGCTGTGGACCTGATGTCCATTGCAGGTGACGACGAGTTGGCCAGGAAGTCAAGTGGACCGTCTTGTAATTTAGTTATATATACGTTGTACATATATTCCGTTCTGCACACCCGTGCTGCTGGTAGCGTGACGAGAGCCATGGCGAGGGCGTCATGTTCTTCGAAGGCGGGGGTAGTGTAACGAAAGTGCAGAATGCAAACGACCCCTTGGGTTCCCCTTTAATAAATCACAGCTGGTGTTTCGACACGTGACTATGGTGAAATCGAAAGTTACATTGTGTTTACGTGTGCGGTTCACTTACCTGATGGAATTCAACGCTGTAATTTTCCTAGAATGAACTACAATAATCCGGGAGACAGACAATGCCTCGAAATCCCGGTGAAGTTATCTCAAACGATCAGTCGGGACGGCAAAAGGGAACCCTGGGCGCTCACTTGCTTCGCTGTAGATGACGTCAGTCAGGAATCCGGAAGTGAACATTCGAGAATATGCAGATTAACGACAGTGAACGTTGCGGTCGTCGTATGAATTAACTAGAGAAAGTTGGAAGCTGAGATTTACCAGTTACGTCCGTTATGAATTATGGTTTGTTCCTCCATAGCCATATTTATCCAACGAAGTCCAGATAAACTGATCGGCGGGAAGTGTGATGATTTGACAATAGAGAGGGCGCTGGCATCGTCGACTTGTTTCTACCTTTATCTGCAGGAGAACGTTCTGTTTCTACCTTTATCCACAGAAGAGCGGTAGCCCTATAAGCTAGGCTCCCGCGGAAACGAGGCAGACCAGCAGAAACTTCGAGGTGAGAGCATGCACAACCTCCTCGATCCATACAAGGTGACAGGTTGAATCGAACTCCCTCGTTGGCCAAGATCAGTGCACGAGTGCGTTCCCGGTAGCATGACAGTTTGTCTTGGAGACCCTGCGCAGTCTCTTGTGGATCTGAAACATCCATTCCCCACGTAAACGCTTCAGACGTTTTGGGATCTAGGTGGACCCCTAGTGGTCGGATTGGGTCGAGTGAGGTATCAGTGTGAAGCACTCGTAATGGAGCATCCGACTGGATGAGCGTAACGTGGAAATGACGTCATTCACCGCATGCGCAGGCAAAAAAGAGCATGGGAATGGACGTTTTGGGGTCGAAGTGGGCCACTATTGGTCCAAATGGGTCGTGGGAGGTGTCAAAGTCAAGCGCTCCTCCAGGGCGATCAAGACATGGGTGAGTGCATGTAAAATTAGGATTGGGTTTGAACGTATAAAAAGCGGAACACGGACTTTACGCCTAAAATTGGGAAAACCCCTATCAATCAGGTCTAGAGGGCAAATATGGCTTCCCAGCTGATCGAGACCTACCGAGAGAGGTAGGCTGGGTTAGTGGGTTTATGTAAAATAGGATTTGGGTTGAACATCTAAAAAGCGGAACACGGACTTTACCCCTAAAATTGGGAAAACCCCTATCAACCAGTTCTAGAGGGGCTAATTTGGCTTCCCAGTGGGTCGGGGCATGCCGTGAGAGGCAGGGTGGGTTAGTGTGTGTATGTAAAACTACAACTGGGTTCAAACATATAAAAAGCGGAACACGGACTTTACACCTAAACCACGGGGAATCATCCAGGTAAGTGGGTGTGGGGGCATCTGCAGGGTTGCCTGTGAAATTAGGATTTGTCCCGAAAATATGAAACGCAGAACACGGACTTTACACCTAAATCATGGAGACTCATGGATGTTTTGGGGTCCACTATTGGTACTAATGGGGCGTGGGAGGTGTCATAGTGTTGCACTCGTGGAGGGGCCTCAGACTGAATGGGTATGGCGTGGAAGTGGGGGACCTGTTGCTCATGCGCGGTAGAACAAGGGCATTGGAATGGACGTTTTGGGGTCGAGATGGGTCAATATTGGTCCGAATGGGCCGTGGGTGGTGGCATAGTGAAACACCGTCCGACTGAATGAGTGTGGCGTGGAACTGACGTCATTCCGCGCATGCGCAGTAGAAAAACAGTATGGGAATGGACGTTTGTAGAGAAGCCTTATGCTTGCTCCTAATGGGAATGCGCAGGGGCCAAAAGTAACTTCCAGTCACGTGACCGGAACCGGAAATGACGTCACAAATGTCATAGTCAAAATGTTCCAAAGTCAATGTGACCTGTAATGCCCTTTCAAAGAGTCATTTCGTGCCATTTCAGACCTGTCGTTGAGTTATCTGCCCCTGAATACGACTGTATATGTCCTTCAGTTACTCCAATGTTAATCTTCCAGAATGCACATCATCAAACATGGCATCCGACAAAATCGTCAGCTTACACTCCTTTTCTCCACTCGTCGTCTTCCTGGTCTTTACCTGCACCTTGAACTCTATAGTTTTTTCACTCCAACTGTTGCTCTTGTAACTTGCCATCTTTCTTCCTTGTCAAAAGTTTGTACTGAAATGCTCCCTCTTAACCTAGACCAAAACATGTACTTGGTCTGTGGGCTGATTTCATTGGCTCTCTGTTTTACTGCAGTGCTCTTGCATTCTTTTCTGGGCATTGATTGGTTACATTTGACCCCATCCTAGGCCACTGGTTGACTACTTTCCCGGCCGACTCATTTACTGGCCTATACCAGTTTGGTTAAAATTAGAACCCCACATTTATAAATAAACAAATTGCTTATGGATAACAACTTCTAGTTTATTCAGGACGACGTTTCGATACAGGTACTAGTATCGTTCTCAAGTCAATGACATCAATAAGTAAATAATCAGTATATATACAGTTCCTTGAGTAAATGTCAATAGGATAATAACAATAGTATTATACTAGGTGAGAAATTTATAATAGGACAGGATTAGACTGTGGAGATGGCTGGATTAATTAACAAGGTGGATTAATTAACAAGGTCGGCTTCTAGGCACGGTGGGGTTCCTGGATTAGAAGATCATAGGCGCTGGGGATGAATAGGCCCTGGTCTCTGTTCATTTGTGGTTTTGTTCTTTTGATGTGGACGGCCTCCAGTAGTTTTCTGTTCATCCCCAGCGCCTATGATCTTCTAATCCAGGAACCCCACCGTGCCTAGAAGCCCACCTTGTTAATTAATCCAGCCATCTCCACAGTCTAATCCTGTCCTATTATAAATTTCTCACCTAGTATAATACTATTGTTATCATCCTATTGACATTTACTCAAGGAACTGTATATATACTGATTATTTACTTATTGATGTCATTGACTTGAGAACGA
The DNA here is from genome assembly GCA_036873755.1 of Hanleya hanleyi. Lineage (NCBI taxonomy): Eukaryota > Metazoa > Mollusca > Polyplacophora > Lepidopleurida > Hanleyidae > Hanleya > Hanleya hanleyi. The sequence continues at coordinate 29,961 of JAVTVY010006408.1, forward strand.
TACTAGTACCTGTATCGAAACGTCGTCCTGAATAAACTAGAAGTTGTTATCCATAAGCAATTTGTTTATTTATCTACTTCCCAACTTCTAAATGCCACTTAAAGAAACCCCACATTTATGTTCAAGCTTTGGGCATTGGTGGTCACTTGTTTAAGCTCGTAACCTATTGTACAGAAAACACACAAGACAGGGTTTTGGGTGAGATCTCATTTGCTTTTATTCAAGAACAACAATAAAAAACAACAACAACGCGAGAACAACCACGTGAAAACTGAATCCCAGAACGAGGCTTGTACATTGAAATGGTTAGAACTTAATCCCAGAACGGGGCGTGTACATTGAAAAGGTCTGCGGCCCTGTCGTACACAAGTACATCTCGGTCTTCGGCCTGAGGGTACTCGTCAAACATCTTTACGATAGTGGGTAGCGTCCGTCCCAGGCAACGGTGGTAGAGGTGAAACAAGCAGTACTCGCCGCACACGCTACTGCTCAGGCTTTGCAACGCTTGACTGTTCCAACACCATGTCTCTGTACCTTCGTCCATGAAGGCTGTTAAATCGAGATGGAGGGATGGCAGGAAAAACGGATCAAAGTATTCGCCCTGTCGTTCTGTCAAGCACACGGCCACCCAATCTTGACCGGGACGATCCATCAGGCAAAGGCGGCAAAGTCACACAGGAAGTTGCGCGCCTTGTCCACTTGAATGATGTTGTCAAACTCGGCGTAACAGATCACATTAATGGTGATCCGGAGGGCTCGTGCGAAGTGGATTTCCAACCGTAAGATGCCTTGCCTGGTGAGGTTCAGCTGATGGTCGTTCTCTAAGGTGGGGATCGAAACAGAACAACGTGTATCCGTTAGCGTAGTCCTCCCGACTGATCATATTCCCTTCATTCTAGCTGATTTGACCGGTCGCTGTAAACAGGCTCTGATAAGTTTGAATGAAATTCCCGCGCCCAAAGTTCGGCGTTAAGACGGTAGCTGGGACCTGTTGTCCGTCAACATACAGGGCCACAAATTTGATGCCGAAATCTTTAAAGTCTAACGGGTTCTCTGGGTAGGCTCCGCTGAAACTGGTATTCTCTACACAGGCCAGGATCAATCGCTTGCGCAGTTCCCACAGGAACAGGTTTTCTTTGTGGGCGCTCATATTTCCGGCAGGCACAGAGAACACTTTGGTTTGCGCACGTCGAATAGGGTACTGCGCTGGGGTTTTTTCCAAGGCTTTGAGGTGGCCTAGTTGGACGGCTGGACTCGGTTGCACTTTTCGGGCATACAGGACTGCGTCTTGGACGATGATCTTATAGTCTTATACGTCAGTGGCCATCAATGCGAAGGTCGGGGGCGCCCGTATCAGTCGCATTTTGAAGGGGATCTTGTTCAAGAGGCACCGGTCTTGCATGAAGTGGTCTGCGTGCAGTCGACCGATGAGATCGACCGAGCTGCCGTTCACAGTGAAACCCTTCCGTTTGTTCCACCCCGCATTGGCGTTCTCCGTGCCTATATGATCGGGTGAGTCCCGGTAGAATAAAGGGGCTGTCAAGTGAGATATTTTAGCCTCTCGTCCATACGACAACAGCGTTTCGGTGTAGGCTCGATAGGTATACGTGTTGGTCGAGTCACTGATGAGTTTGTCGCAGAGAAAAATATCCACCTGTTGAAACATAGAGTGCAGCCAGAGATTCGTCGGGCCCACCGTTGCATGGTCGACGATTCTGGAACCATCCCCATTGACATAGGCCGTATCTGCATTGCTGATGGTGAACACGATGAGCCCTGTTTCGTTGATGCTGTGGAGCGGGGGATGCTCCACCCATAATCCTTGTTCGGCATTGGTCTGTGTGGGCGGGACGGTCCACAAATCAAATTCACTGTTGGTGGAGAGGCAGGACTCTGCGTGGATTAAGGACATGTTTTACGCAAAGATATCGCGGGTCCTCGATGTGCGTTGTCGCTGGTTCGGACGTCGACTGGTGCACAGTCTCGGCGGTACAGGTCATTTATTCCGTACGGTTCGTTGTGCTGTGGCAACCAAGACACCTCCTGCTTCTTTGGCTCGGCGTGACGCAGTCAGTATGTCGGCACCTCTTCCCACTTCCCTTATATGTGTTGTAATTTGTTCCTGTATATGGCGAGATTCTGCTGGTGGACGTTTCGTCCACGAGGCCCGCCCCCTGTACAGACCTTTTGGTCTTCGATATATGTTGGCACTTGTGGGAAGTTGATGCTGGGTCGACATCGGGCCTTACAGACTAGCCTTTTGTGTTAAATGCCGTCATTTACATCTGACGACGATACAGCTCACCAATCTCCAATGTACGAGTTGTCACAGCGAAACAGCTCACCAATTACCAGTATACGAGTTGTCAGAGCATTTCCATCATAGCTCTCTAGATTTATATCTAATACCGCTTATGCCGTTGCTAGGGGCCGTGTTATCATCATCCAAGTTGCCACATGAACAGGTACAATAAAAGCGTACCTGAGATACAACACATATCACGAATTGCTAGATTCTTGGTATGTGCTTTAGAATAGGTTAACCAGAGGACTATTCTGTGAAGTCATGTGACGCAGTCAGTATGTCGGCACCTCTTCCCACTTCCCTTATATGTGTTGTAATTTCAATGCTTCTCGGATGGGGACACCGCCGAATGCATTCCCCAGGACTTGCACCCCAATTCGGACCGCTTGTTTGCCGACCCCTTTTACCCCACGCGACCCCAAGGGTAAGAACGTTTTGACGATGCTCCCGAGTATTTTCCCCAGCCCATGTCCTCGTTGGATGCGCGTACCTGCAAAGACAGGAAGGCCACCACCAACCTGTTGGGTATAACAGTACATATAGCTGTGTCCATCGCACTCGTAAGGTACTTTTATTATACAAAGTTGGGAGAACGTGCTTGTCGAAACTGAAGTGTGATCACCACTTTCCCAATCTCGAATGCCAGAGGTTGTCCGGTGTCATCGCTTATATCGATGGTGATGGTACTGATGTCAGTTTGTAGATAGATTACGTGGTTAAAGCCCTGTGCGACATGATCTCTCTAGTCCCATTGTACTGGGCAGACGCGGAGCAGGGGCGCATCGATATCACCGACAATGTGATCATCCATCACATCCGAATAGACATAGCGTCCATACAAGCCAGCCTTAACCCTACCTGGCCTGGGGGGGCCATTATGCCCCCCCTACCAAACTTTCTGCACTATCTCCGGAACGACAAAAAATAGAGAGCTGAAACTCCGTGACTTTATAGTTTATCTTATTGGGGTCATTTTGAGCCTATTTGCATAACCCCCGAGCAGAGCATCATGGGCAAATCCAAGATGGCGGCCACTTGGTGTACCAGAAAAGTGATGTTTTTGTCATATTTCTTCAAAATTTCTGCATTTCCGCGATGAAAAGTGGGCAAAAACTATTTTATTTCATATCACATTAATATTTGCTCATTTTTCACGCATTTTTTGTAGAGAAATTGCAAAAATAAAAAAATCAGAAAATCCGACCGAAAAATCGACCAAAAAGTGCCGTTTTTGAAAATGACGTCACTGTGACGTCATCAAAGCGGCCATCTTGGATTTTTTTACATTTTCTGGTAGAGCTTGACCCAAGGGTATAGTGTAACAAGTTTCAGCCCCTAGCGCAAGGGGTAAGAAAAATATTTAGGGGGGGGCCATTTCGGCCCCCCCAGGCCTGGACAGGTCCCAAAAAGCCCAGGCCAGATAGGGTTAAGATGCAGCATGGTCTTCCCCCGGAGCCGACCGGGCCCGACATAGTTATCCGTCTCCAGTGCACGCAGCTCCTTCAACGTCTTGCTGAAACGTACGATCAAATTCGTCTGGAAAATGATCAGGAACTTGTGGTTCCACTCGTGGTACTCCATCTGGATCATGTTCGCAAACGGGAAGATACTGATTCCTCCAGGAGTGAAGCTCTTGATGAGGTTACGCAACGTATCATGTTGCACATTGAACCACGTATACGGGTACTGGATATCCACTAGGCCACACTCCCAACGTCCGGGGAGATGTGGCAGCTGCGTGACTTAATGGGCCAAGCTGTTTTGGGGAAACACCGCAGCCGACTGAGCCTTTCTGCTGCCGCTGTTGGTTTTAGTAGTGTTCTCAGGCCTTGGGAGCTTGCTTTCGGCGTCGTGATCGGCGCGGTAACTTGCTACGTGTCATAGATGTTGATGGCCGTAGTTTCAGGGGTGGTGTTGTAAAGGGGTGGGAAAAGATGCCAGCAATTGTGGTGTTTTGGGTGGTGACTCCGGTTCCCATTCAGCTTCTCAAGTCCGTGGGGGTCGCGTCTGTCGTTGTGACTTGCGAGGTGCGTGACCGGCGATTGCTGTTCTATGTCACGCTGCATCCAAGCTCAGCGCCGGGGGTTCCCCACCAATTCCTGTGGTACATGCATGTCTTGCAAGCGTTGAGCAAAGACCTCCCATTCTTGAGGATCACAGTACCGTGAACCACCTGGTTCTGTACCAGTAGTTCGTCTTTGTCATTCCAAGTCATGTTAGGATTGTCTTTGTTTCTTGAAAGATGCAGGTACACTCTGTAAGACTTCGTCCTCGACCCACTGTGGGACTGTGGATGATACACCGGGTAATGGCAGCTGTGGGACAAATGGTGTTGGCTGTCCGACTGACGCTGGCCTTGGCTCAGGGGTTTTGTATTGGTCCATGAACGTGATGTACCGTTGAAGCGTCTGATTGTACTGTTGTACTTTCTCACTGTCGCTTAACCCCGGTCGTTGTAGAATCTGTTGAATCTCGTGATCGAGTGTGTTGATCGTCTGCACCGTAGTTGGGATCGGATCAGGCGATTGGAGGCTTTGAAGCAGACGTGGGTCCACCAGAGCCATTTTATCGTGTGGTTCATTGTCGACCGAAGATTCCACCCAATACTGGCCCCAACAAGGAAACGGCCAACGGGGCTAAGATCGCACCGAGAATGCCGCCTTTCTGTAATATCTTTTTCTTCTGTGCTTGCGGGATTCACTTCTGGACCAGGGTTCGGAGACCTGTCCTATGCTTGACCAACTTCGTCTTCTGAGCCGGAGTCAGTGACACGTTCTCTTTTAAGACGTTATGCCAGATTACACACAGACAGCGCACAAGGTCAGGGTCCGCGCCGTGTACAATAATCCGAACCAACTCGGGTGGGCCGTCTCCAATACACGGAGCGTCGGAGCGTGCTTCCGTACTCGAGCGGGCAACCTGTACAACTAACGCTTGAACCCACAACCCTGTCATTTTTATCCTTTGTCGGCTACCTCCTTAATATTCTTTCACTTCAGAGACAAAGTCAACCATGATGTTGTATTAATTCTTTTAATATCCCCATCATGAAACACACACACCAGCTGGGGATCCACTGTGGGTGTGTTGCGACCCTCAAATGAAGCGGACTTTCTCTCTTGTCGACTTATGACAAAAGAGGTGATTACAACTTCGATGTCGAAAACTATCCCGTTCTGGATAGTAATATTCCAGTGGGGCCTGCATATGGCGTATACATATCTCGCCTGTGTTAAATGTGACGATTTTAATCAACATCACAAAACATTGTTGTAGAAACTTCTAAAACACGGCTATACCACCAAACGCCTCCACTCAAAGTTTCTCAAATTTGTCGATACATATCGCATGCTGATAGCAAAATACAAACGTAGCGTGCAAGATCTATGGCGTCACGTTTCGTAACTTGTGTCTAATTTCGCTTAACCCGGGTCTAGGGGCCGTATGAACCCATGTACTTCAAGATCCTCATGGTGCTCATATGAACAGTCACAATCAAAGCGTGACTGAGATACATCTTTCTCTAGATGACTACTTTACAACGAATATTTTGGATTACGAATACTGATCAAAGATATGGATTTGATATTTTTGGAACATCATGATGTCTTGACCGCTTCTCTTGCAGGAAACTAGCCTATATTTATGTATACTATGATGTCTTTTTGAATGTGGTGCTATTACTATTATATGGTATAGGTCCTTGGATTATGGACGCGGATATTCTTTAATGGACGACGGCTGAATTATGAATGACGGACCAGACGTTTTTAATTTACATTATTTTTGCACTTACACGTGGGGGGTCTCTCCGGGAAAGATACCAGTCCGTAGTCGAAGATGGTCGGGGGTGGTTTGCTTCATGTCAAAGAGCATATACCCGTGCTGAGGGGTTGTCGCATCTTTAAAGGCATCCAATGCAAACCGCGTGTGGCCGAGGTACATCTGTCTCGCCAGATGCAGCAGTTGTGTGGTATCTCTCGGGGATTTAAAGACCGGTAGTGGGCATTTAAACTGATGTGTCGATGCTCTTTGTTTTTACACAATTCTGCACAGTGTAGATGATGCTGAGACGGCGATGATCGCTGCCTTTGGTGAAGAGTTGGGTGACCCGGGCGTCGATTTGATATTTTTGGAACATCATGATGTCTTGCCGGCATCACTGAAAACTGTTGACCGCTTCTCTCTTGCAGGAAACAAGCCTATGTTTATGTATACTATGATTGTTTTTTTGAATTTGGTGCTAATACTGTTATATGGAAAATGGAATAGGTCTTCGGATTATGGACGCGGATATTCTCTAATGGACGACGGCTGGATTATGAATGACGGACTAGACGCTTGTAATGAGATCATCCTGGACCACCAAGGTGTCCGATTCTAAATCAGCCAGGTTGAGTAGCCCTTACACGAACGTGATGTGGGGCATTGCTGCATAGGTCGCCTGCCATTCTCCGTAACACCACACAACGCGGGCAATGGGTGGTGTAATCATGTTGTCGGCGTATTGAAGGAGTTTCTAAACGAAGTGTGTTTTGCCTGAGCCCGTCGGTCCTGCGATGAGGCAGGTGAAGGGATGTTGCCACCTTGGGTCCATGGTTGAAAGTGTATCCGCTGTCGTGGTAACCCGCTCTTGTATATTTGATACGAGTGAACCGGGGTCGTCGGTGCATCAACGTTGGTCGCCGTTGTCGGTACGTTACGGCGTTCACTGTGGGTGATGAAATCCGTTGGGTTTTCAGACAGTGGGCACTGCAATACTTGGTGTAGAGTTCGATGACCTAAACTGTATCTCGGTGTGATGGTGATGACTGGTCTCGTTTCGATCACGGGTTTGATGGGTGCTAACGTGGAGAGGGTCTGTACATTCGTCTGACCTGAACTCACGGCTGGTGGTTGTGTCTTTGGTGTTATGAGAAGAGTGCTGAGGTACACCACGTCGTAAAACACAACCCCATATAAAATGACCAGCAGGGTTAGCAATGTCACCACAAAGCCCACTTGCGCTTTGCGCCTTTCGGAATTCGCTGGGTTCAGAGGCAGCTGCTGTTTGTCCACAGCACCGTGTTCATGGCCGAACGTACAATGAAGGATGACGGGGGTGGTGTCTGGCTTTATAGTCGTTTCATCTGCTTGTCCTCGACCCAAGAATTAAGGAAATTGGGTCAGCCTTGCCATTTCACGAGAGGCACCGTCTTACCTCGGCGTCGCTCGGTTTTCAGGATGCGTTCCACAGTGTAGTAGTCTTGGCCTGTTTTCACCACGATCTGTAATTCTTGCTCTCAAAACCTTCCTTGCAACAGTTTTCCTTGAAGATCCTCCAGTTCATAGACTCGCGGTTGTCGGGGTATGCGACGTGTAATCAGCTCGTCGCTCCAGTTGGGGAGGTAACTCTTCTCAAACTTGCCCTTGACTTTAATGATCCGTACAGGGTCCCCGACCTTGAAGACCTTCTTCGGTCGTGATTGGGGTTGCATGGGGCACAAGACACGCCGGACTTGGACTTCGTTGCGTTTGGTAACGGTGGTGGGTGCTCTCTGAATACTCCATTGATAGGCTCGATTGTAACCCGCCACCAGCTGGGGGAGAACATCGATGTACCGCCTTGTATTCTTACAGGTGAAATATTTATACATGCGGCATTTGAACGTCCGATTGAACCTTTCCACAACGGAAACCTTCGCCTCGATGTACGTGTGAAAGAAGAACACCTTCTGGGCTTTCAGAAACTGTTGGAAGGGTCTGTTGAGGAATTCCGTGCCTTCGTCGGTTTGAAAATACAACGGCTTGCGATCCCTCTTGAAGATGCCCTTGAACGCAGCTACGAGATTTTCTCCGGTTTTCGTTCGGATGGGTACCACCCACGCATACTTTGGCAGGATATCCATGCACGTCAAGATATACCGATTCCCATCGTTGTGTTTGGCAAAGGCGCTTATATCAACCAAATTGGCCTGCCACTGGGCATCTATACCAACAATGATGACCCGGTTCCGTGGAAAATGGCGGCGGGCAGCTCGATGTAAGGTATAAGTGTCTGGGTTTTTTAACCAATCTCGGACTTCGGCTCGTTGTATCCCCTGGGGTTTAGCGGCTCGATAGAGGGCGGATAATGCACTATTGGCTGCCGAACTGTCGGGACTGTAATACAACGTGTCCAACACCTTCTCCCAGCTCTTCATGGTGACAAATGATACTGAACCCCGACGCAATCGTTTATTTATAACGGGTATATCTTGGGCCGGGGTCGGAGTTTCTTTCCGATTTTTTTCTTTGGCTTCTGCCAGCACATCGTCCATGGCAAATGGCCTGACCAACTCGTCTGATGACCGCTCTTCCTCCGTAAGCACTTGATCCACATCCGCCATGGCATCTTCCAACGCGGACCATAGAACAGGGTGAAGGGTAAAATGCACTGTACCCCCCATCTAGCCGAGCCAATTGAGCAAAGAAGAGGCCGCGTCGGACGTACACATCGTGACACAAGTGGATGAGGTCGCCGTCCAGTTCACCAGATAACACCCGTTTGAACTTGGTCCAGCCCTCCCGAGACAGATGAATGTGAGCCGGGCGCGGTTGTGTAGGGTCCGCCTCACAGATGTCTCCTCCATGATATCGACCTTGCCCGCATAAACGTACACGAAGACCTTGGGGGTCAAGCTGAGATACGCCCGTATTATATGCTCCGTCATGGTCAGTACGTGAATGGTTCAAGATGTGACTCTCTCTTGTATTTATAGGGAGGCAAAGTCCATGACATGAGATCAAAGGATCGGGTGGTCATCATTTTAGTCACATAAAACGTAACATTCGTCGTCCACTCCACCTGCCATTTGGTGTTGGGGCATGGTTGTCTGGCCCATTCGGAGCTATCCAAGGTCTCTACTTGGGCCAGTGCCGTGCAGGGACGGCCGATCCGTGTGAATCCTGGAAACTGACGGGCAATGGCTACTATGGAAAAACGGTGGCCAACCAAGAAAAGCACATGAACGTGAATATCTGTACGACTCCATAAGCGCGCAAAAAGCTCAACGCGCCACTGTTTCGGTCCGCCGATGTCATCGATGATAATACGTATGAAATCAGTTCAGACAAGAAGACCATTCGTTACAACTTACCGCTCCAAATTGGATGTATGGTATACCAGGTAGCCAAGCTGAGGATGCTGCAATTTTTGTATGAATTCATGGGTGTATATTTCAATCCATCCGATTGGCAACTCATAGAGATGGACACGTCTCTAATGCGGATTGGGAATCACTCGTCAAACCCAAGCTACGCGAGCAGTATGAGGCGGAACGGGACCAGTGGCTACCTCGACGCGATCATTACCAGTACGACAAGCGGACGCCGGGCCTGTTTAAGCTGGAGTGGAGTGGAGATGCCATGATCGCCCTATCGTCCAAGACGTACTATTGCTACGGTGGAGATGGAAACAACAAGTTCAGTTGCAAAGGAGTCAACCGGCGCGACCCTGCCATCGACAAAGCCCTCCACCTGGACGTGGCCAAAAGCCAGACCAGTGCGAGTGGCACTAATAGAGGTTTCTTGGTCGTCGACCACCAGAGGCGAACGTACATCCAGAAACGAAGTGCATTCACATTTTTCTACCCGAAACGGAAAGTCCTTCCCGATGGAGTCAGTACGACGTAACTGGACTTGTGAATACTACATATATTATCTTCGACGTCAGTGAACTATACCCGGACTTGTGAACTCTATGAATAATGGACATAGATATTTGGACTTTAACTCGAATTACTCTCTATATACATTGCACCATGAATTTGTCTAATTGTGAACTATACTCCATTCTTTTTACAACAGTTCGATGAATTGGTCTAAATGTGAACTATACTCCACTGTGACTTCTCTCTATATACATACGTGTTCACCTTAATTCTTGTTTGCACCAGTCTTATATACTTGTTCACCTTATACACTTGTATATACATTCTTGTCCAAGTTACTTGTTCTCCTTATAAACATTCGAACTTCACTTGGGTTTACATGAAGTTTTGATTGAACAACAACACTGCAAGGAACAAATTCGTACTAACCATGCTCCGGGCAGGTTATATCAAGGCCTTAACATCTATGTTGGTTTTCGGGACATTGATGGGTTACATTTGGCCCCATCCTAGGCCACTGATTGGCTATTCATTGACTGAATCCCGACATGCCCCACATGGAGCATTATGCTTACACAGAAAACACACAAGACAGGGTATTGAGATATCATTTTTTATTCAGTGAACAAAAACAACGTGAGAACAACCACGTGAAAAACTGAAGCCCAGAACAGTGGGGGCTTGTACATTGAAAGAACTTAAGCCCAGAACGGGTCTTGTACATTGAAATGATCGGCGGCCCAGTCAT
>JAVTVY010006409.1:0-37165 GCA_036873755.1 Hanleya hanleyi
TCAATCACTCACTCACTCACTCACTGTCCCCAAAAGTTCATGAAAAGTTCTTAAAAGTTCCCAAAGTTCATGAAAAGTTCTTAAAAGTCCAGGAAAGTCCAAGAAAAGTCCCTCACTCACTCACTCACTCACTCACAGTCCCCAAAAGTTCATGAAAAGTTCTTAAAAATTCCAAAAGTTCATGAAAAATTCTTAAAAGTCCAGGAAAGTCCAAGAAAAGTCTCTCACTCACTCACTCACTCACTCACTCACAGTCCCCCAAAGTTCATGAAAAGTTCCTAAAAATTCCCAAAGTTCATGAAAAGTTCTTAAAAGTCCAGGAAAGTCCAAGAAAAGTCCCTCACTCACTCACTCACTCACTCACTCACTCACTCACTCACTCACTCACTCACTCACAGTCTCCAAAAGTTCATGAAAAGTACTTAAAAGTTCCCAAAGTTCATGAAAAGTTCTTAAAAGTCCAGAAAAGTCCAAGAAAAGTCCCTCACTCACTCACTCACTCACTCACTCACTCACTCACTCACTCACTCACAGTCCCCAAAAGTTCATGAAAAGTTCTTAAAAATTCCCAAAGTTCATGAAAAGTTCTTAAAAGTCCAGGAAAGTCCAAGAAAAATCCTCACTCACTCACTCACTCACTCACTCTGCACCCTGTACCCTATAGCCCGTAGGGCATAGGGTACACTAGGGTGTGGGTGCACCAGGTATGTGTGTGTGTGTGTGTGCGCATACGATGACGTCACTTCCGAGTAGCGCAGGGTCAAAGGTCACTTCCCTGGGTATTGTAGTTTTACATCCGGGTTCTCATCTTACATCGGGGTTAACAGCGCCCGCCTGGCGTCAATATGTTCAAAGATAACCTTTTACAATATCGGATATTAATAATGGTGTAACAAAGATCACTATCGGGTCAGCCCGGAGTTATCTCCCACTAGTTCCAGTTTTGTCACCAGGGCCACGAGTGGTCAATACGACAGATGACGTCACAAGTAGGTCAACAGCGCCCCTGGTGTCAATGGGACCGCAGATGCGCTAATGCGCAACCGATATATGCGAGGGTCAGTCAGAGTGTGAGTGAGTGAGGGACTTTTCTTGGACTTTCCTGGACTTTTAAGAACTTTTCATGAACTTTGGGAATTTTTAAGAACTTTTCATGAACTTTTGGGGACTGTGAGTGAGTGAGTGAGTGAGTGAGTGAGTGAGGGACTTTTCTTGGACTTTTCTGGACTTTTAAGAACTTTTCATGAACTTTGGGAACTTTTAAGAACTTTTCATGAACTTTTGGAGACTGTGAGTGAGTGAGTGAGGGACTTTTCTGGGACTTTCCTGGACTTTTAAGAACTTTTCATGAACTTTGGGAACTTTTAAGAACTTTTCATGAACTTTTGGGGACAGTGAGTGAGTGAGTGAGTGAGTGAGTGAGTGAGTGATTGATTGATTGAGGCGTAAGAATCTGCCGCTGAGATGCGTAAATTCTTAATAAACAGACTTTTACCGCGCGAGTACAAAAGACAACCGATCAAACCTGTTGATTAGTTGATTTCGCCACGAGGGCGTACCGTTGCATTCGTTATCGATATACCCTCAGCTGACGTTTGGGTACTGGGATTGCTCAGTTTGTATTTTCGTTTTGAAACTGTCATTACTAAATTAATTTGTATAAATAAATATTTACTTTGAACTTTAACAACCGAAGTTGCGTTCTTCTTTCTTTCAGCCACCGTCCAGAGTCGTTTCGATATGACTTTATATGGACGATGGTCGGTTACAGTTGGTATCCAGTGATAATAAATATACCATCCATAGATAGGTGTAGCAACTCTTTATCGTTATTATTGGTTTTGATTATTTCGACTGTTTCATTCGCCAATAACCACAAAACTCACAACTACAACAGCTCGGACACATAAAAACCCCGAATGAAACCTGTCGAGCGAAACACGCGCAATCTCGGCATAAACTAACGCGACATTTTCCACAAACTTCAACGTCTAATGACTGATTACAGTTTTTGCAAACTCTGGGCGAGAATAAACGGGATAATTCGTCCACACATTTACGTGTTTTAATCTCCGGAAGTGAAGGGGAATCATTTAGGAGAATGGTTGTCGGACTTCTTATATTCAGATTCCAATCATCGTCATTATAAACGGGCCGTGTTTCAACGACCCCATCTATGGCGAATACAGTCTCCAAACTAGGCCAACCGGAACTACCTAAAATGTCCGCATTTTCTCGTACGAATCCGACCCACGTAGAGTTGTTAGCCTATAAAAAATATAGAGTTGAAATATTAAAAGTGAGTAGCCCTTGTATTCAAATCATTTATAATCGATCATTTACAACGCCGTTCGCTATGTACATCGTTATATCGACAAAGTCGTATAATAAAAACGTATCGGTATTATCTGCGAGTAGATCGTAATAAAATTACAATACTTACGTACGATTATTTAGGTTTGATGGTATTTTTCAGTAAATTCGCCATTCGGAAGTAAGATATAAATTGAATTCTATTAGAGGTATATATATTTCGACAAACGATTCTCAAATAATGATCTATTTCACGGTGTACCCTTTCAACTAGCGATATAAACATTCAACTAGCGATATAAACATTCGAACCTCCAATATTATCATATACTAATTGCAATCAAGTTATGAGGGCAATAATTGAAACGCTTGTCTATAACCAAACCGTGCGATTTCTGTTTATTCAATCACAGCTGTTACCGCTATACACCCCCTTCGCATTGACAGGAGCTAAATTCAATACAATTATGTACCATGACCGCCTCCTATCTATATAGCGAGGTTAAATATATATATACCGTAATTATCAGTCGAGTGTTTGGTAATGCTAATTGCAATTTGTAAAAATTAATAGTCTACAATATAGAGCTCATATATGGATGATTAACGTACAGATTCGGAGAATTTATTGCTATGAATCCGTACTATAGACCCTATATATATATATATATCGAAATAACATCTTTTTGTAAAAGCGGAATGAAACCTAAAATATATAGTTATTTAATCGTTATTAATAATTAACGTATGAATTCGGAAGATTTATTAATAATGACATATGTAGATCTATAATATACATATTCAGGTAAATTATAACGCATATAATTTATTAATATCTAGACGCACTAATTTATACAAATATAAATCGTTAATGACGTAAGACAGCGCTCGGTGGATTTGGGAGGCAATGTGGATTTGGGAGGATGTGTGGGGCCTGTGATACTGCTCCCCTACTACTATGGTTTTATATGGTTTGTGATAATGACAATTGCAATAATAGTAATATTATCAGAGTATGGGGATTGTTATTGTCATCGGAGTTATTTCAGTGTCCAATATATCTTGCCAATATGATCAGCTCGACCATATGTTCACTTATGAGATGAAGACATGCAAAACGAAATATACAGTATATAAAAGTTATCATGTTGACCATTACATTTGTTTATATCCGCATCAAAGGTCATTGTCAAAACGAGGCTGGATCGGAACTGGCGACAGTGGGTCGGAGTGACACCTCTCATTAAGAAATGTAATCTTATATTTCCTACAGTTCAGTTCATCCCCAGTTAATTAGTTTGTTAATAAATTCTGTAGACAATTGTACTGCGATCACGATAATGATTTTACCAATCAAACCATTTTCTTTTAAAACAGAGGAAAATTTCACTTTGGTGGGTTGGAACTGGCGCCTAGTCTACCGTAAATGATGTGCACCATCGACAGATTTATCTCTTATAATATAACAAGATTTTTTAATATAAAGGTAGGGTTGTATCATATGTATCATATCAAAAGCAATAGCAAAATACAAGTTTCCAATTTGAGTGTTTACAATAACCAAGTCAAGCTGCCATTGAAAAGAGTAAAAAAAAAAAAAAAAATGAAACTGATTCTAGGAGTTACATGAGTAGCAAGGAAAAAATGAGTTATCTTCCTTTGCCGAAAAAGGGAGGATTTCGACACTGAATAAGATTGTCACACGATTCTAAACATACTGAATTATACGCAGAAGTTAACATTAATTAACCACATTTTACTTATTTACTTAATCAGTGATTTAATATAAATTAGGTTGATTTGTTCGATTAGCTGAGAATTCTAAGTAATGAAGAACGACATTGTTTTGTTTAGTTTGTGTGAAAGCTAATATAGATAGTTACCAAAAACATTACATAATGTCTGCCTATTCAGCTCATGGAAAACAACTTGCGAATTTAAACGGTTATGAAAATAAAAAAAAGAATGTGGAAGTGGTTAAACATTAACAACAAGATATACGGACATGGTCAGAGCAATGCTATTGCTTTCAGTAACGAAACAGTCAAAGTAAGCATTTTGATACTAAAATTGACAACCTTACTAAGATCAGTACTACTGGACTGATCATGGGAGACAACCATGTTTGAGGACTGGTTCATACACAAACAGGAGGTAGTCGAATGTTCTAAATTCTGCATGTATTTTAAAGTCTGCATCGTATGGTGTTCTATTTGTGCCAATTTGATCTCGCGCGTCGACTTGCAAAAGTCGACGCACGACGCGCGACGCGAAAAAGCGACGTCGTGTTTTGAAACGCGACGTCGCCCTTTCCGTCGCGCGTCGACTTTTACAATGTTAAAGAGATAGGCCAAAACTCGACGTCGTGTTTCAAAAGTCGACGTCGCCTTTTGGCCTATCTCTTAGCATTGTAAAAGTCGACGCGCGACGGAGAGGGCGACGTCGCCTTTCAAAACGCGACGTCGACTTTTCGCGTCGCGCGTCGTGCGTCGCCTTTTTGAAGAATCAAAACTCGACGCGCGACGGAAAAAGTCGACGTCGCGTTTTAAAAGGCGACGTCGCCCTCTCCGTCGCGCGTCGTGCGTCGGGTTTTATAATGTTAAAGAGATAGGCCAAAACTCGACGTCGTGTTTCAAAAGTCGACGTCGACTTTCGCCCTACTTCCTAACATTGTAAAAGTCGACGCGCGACGGAGAGGGCGACGTCGCCTTTCAAAACGCGACGTCGACTTTTTCCGTCGCGCGTCGACGGACATTCGCGTCGCGCGTCGCCTTTTGGTTTACAAAAGTGCGCATGTCTGGGGAGCATGTATTCCATATTGTTCACGAGACTAATAAATTATCAATCAAATTATCAGTTGAAGTTTGCCACTATACGTTGTACAAACGTATTATATAAAATTCACAATCTTTGTTAACTTTCTTCTTTTATGTAAAGGTGTATGTGTGTTTGTACTGTGATGTGTTGTATTATCGTATATTTCACCGTATTGTATGGTATGGTTTAGAATTGTATTGTTTTGTAATGTATTGAGTTGTAATATGTTGAATTGTAATATATTGTATTGTAATGTATGGTATTATTTTGCATTTTATTGTATTGAATCGTATCATATAGTCTTGTTCTGTCTCGTATTGTTTCGTTGTATTGTGATTCGGGGTGTTAATTTCGAACGAAAAAAAAAGAAGAAGAAAAAAAAAGTGCGATTTCCGATCCTTGTAGCTTCTGACCGGTGTTGGTAATTTGCTGAGAATTTACTGCAACAAAGCAAGATGGCAAGATATTTAACATACATGGATATGGTGTTCTATTTGTGCCAATTTGATCTCGCGCGTCGACTTGCAAAAGTCGACGCACGACGCGCGACGCGAAAAGTCGACGTCGTGTTTCGAAACGCGACGTCGCCCTTTCCGTCGCGCTTCGCGCGTCGACTTTTACAATGTTAAAGAGATAGGCTAAAACTCGACGTCGACTTTTCGCGTCGTGCGTCGCCTTTTTGAAGAATCAAAACTCGACGCGCGACGCGCGACGGAAAAGTCGACGTCGCGTTTTGAAAGGCGACGTCGCCCTCTCCGTCGCGCGTCGTGCGTCGACTTTTACAATGCTAAGAGATAGGCCAAAAGGCGACGTCGACTTTTGAAACACGACGTCGAGTTTTGGCCTATCTCTTTACCATTGTAAAAGTCGACGCGCGACGCGCTGACGGAAAGGCCGACGTCGCGTTTCAAAACACGACGTCGAGTTTTCGCGTCGCTCGTCGTGCGTCGACTTTTGCAAGTCGACGCGCGAGGTCAAATTGGCACAAATAGAACACCATACATGGAGACTATGTACCACATAATTCATTTGTTTCGCTGTCAGATATGTTATATTGCTGATTAATTTTCGAACACTGGTACCTGTGTTCCACAAAATGCACACCCCTCCATCGCGAGGACAATACGGATCCATTAGCTTGTCAATGTGTTCATATTTCGCCGGACTAATACGTAAAATAAATTCCAATAATGAACCAAAAGCTTATGTAAGTAACAGTTTTGCAAGAGTAACAGTAACGACTGGAAAACAGAGAAAACTAATTAATAGCATGTGTAGCTCAAAGGAAATGTGGGATCTTACTGTTTTCCGGCCGAAAACGAAAGTAAAATGACCCCACACCTCACCTTTACTTTGACAGCATATAGTCACTAGTCTACTAAAATGGCAGAAAACAAAGCCTTACTATTAAAAAGGGTTGTATGATTCGAGATAAAATGCAACGTGGCGCGTTTTATCAGGAGACATTCATCAGGATGTCTCCAGAATGTGGTGATCTCACAGTTCCATTGAGCTACACAAGCGATTAATTATTTTCCCTCTGTTTTCCAGTCGTTACTGTTAATCCTGCAAAATAGTTACTTACATACGCTTTTAATCAGCAAAAAAAACATTTCAGACAGCGAAACAAATATATTATGTTGTACATAGTCTCCATGCATGCAAAATATCTTGTCATTCTTGCTATCTTGCAGTAAATTCTCACCAAATTACCAACACCGGTCAGGAGCTACAAGAATCAAAATCACAGCTGTGAACATTATAGTAATACATGCTCCCCAGACATGCGCACTTTTGTAAACCAAAAGGCGACGCGCGACGGAAAAAGTCGACGTCGCGTTTTAAAAGGCGACGTCGCCCTCTTCGTCGCGCGTCGCGTGTCGACTTTTACAATGTTAGGAGATAGGGCAAAAGTCGACGTCTGAAACACGACGTCGAGTTTTGGCCTATCTCTTTAACATTATATAACCCGACGCACGACGCGCGACGGAGAGGGCGACGTCGCCTCTTAAAACGCGACGTCGACTTTTTCCGTCGCGCGTCGCGCGTCGAGTTTTGATTCTTCAAAAGACGACGCACGACGCGCGACGCGAAAAGTCGACGTCGCGTTTTGAAAGGCGACGTCGCCCTCTCCGTCGCGCGTCGCGCGTCGACTTTTACAATGCTAAGAGAAAGACCAAAAGGCGACGTCGACTTTTGAAACACGACGTCGAGTTTTGGCCTATCTCTTCAACATTGTAAAAGTCGACGCGCGACGCGCGACGGAAAGGGTGACGTCGCGTTTCAAAACACGACGTCGACTTTTCGCGTCGCGCGTCGTGCGTCGACTTTTGCAAGTCGACGCGCGAGATCAAATTGGCACAAATAGAACACCATAGTATCGGGACCTGGAATATTCCCTACTTTTCCTAGCACGCCGCCTTGTCTCCCGACCCGGATATTCCAACACTCAGGTTCACAACCGGAGCGCATTCAACGATCTCCACACAAACATTTTCAAGAGAGTGACACACTACTACATGAACGTATATCGTATACATTAACCCTACCTGGCCTGGGAGGCACTTTCCGCCCCCCCCCCCTTTTGGGTTTTTGCTCCTATCTCCGGAACGACAAAAAATTGAAAGCTGAAACTCCGTGAATTTTTAGATTATCATATTGGGGTCATTTTGAGCCTATTTGCATGACCAGGGGATCATGGGTAAATTCAAAATGACGGCCATGTGGGGTAGCAGAAAAGTGATGTTTTTATCATATTTCTTCAAAAAATTTGCTTTTCTGTATGAAAAAGTGGGTGAAACCTATTTTATTTCATATCAGATTAGTATTTACTAATTTATCAGGCAGTTTTTTTCGAAAAAAAAATAAAAAAATAAAAGATTCGAAAATTCTGATCAAAAAATCGTCCAAAATGCTCTCTTGTCATCATGGCGGCCATCTTGGATTTTTTTACATTTTGTTGTTGAGCTTGACCCAAAGATATAGTGTGGTAAGTTTCAGCACTGTAGCCTTAGCAATAGCCAAAATATATAGGGGGGGGGCACTTCCCCCCTCCCCCCCAGGCTGCGGTACACCCCAAATCGCCCAGGCCAGATAGGGTTAACACGCGCTTTCCGCTCGTCGCCCACTGTGTACTAAGTATGGCAAACGAATGTGTTTTGTGAATTATATTGGAGTTACTGTGCGAAAAACCCCCAAAAAAACCAACAAAAACTACATGATAAATTAGTAAATATGAATCCTCAGCTACAAATATAGATTTCGTTAAATACCGTTTTCACAATACTAGTTCATCCCCTTTTTCACATTCGCACTTGACCGTTTACATATCCTTAACTATCTCTGTCGAAATTTGACATATTTGACCCCCCCCCCCCTAAATAATTTCCATACCCGAGCTAGGGGCTGAAACTTACCACACTATACCCTTGGGTTAAGCTGGAGAAATCTGTGGCGGGATAAGCAAGTGTCTTTCTTTTGAGCAGGTGATCCAAGTTTCGATGAAAAATCCACCGGTATGTCTGAATGGTATTTGAATAGCCGTACTAATTATATTACCCAGTTTTTTTTCAAGATATATTTATATTGTGTGCGAATTAATGTGTTATAGAATATGATGCTCACAGTCCGAATTTGCGCTGGTGACAACAACGACAGAATAAATATGATGTGGACTGTCCGAGAGTCGGTTCAGACTGGCAAGGTCCTCGGCCGACTCCGGCTTTATATATGCGGTGGAGGCAACTTTACTCGGATGAGAAGTTGGCAGAATGGCGTTGAAAACTCGGCACTTTCATATGGATTAGTTCCGGCGGGGTATTATTCAACGAGGGCTATAATCTGTGAATATTTTTTTTCCGCTACCATTCGTGCATTAAATAAGATCATGTCAGCTTTTAACTATCTCTGTCGAAATTTGACATATTTGACCCCCCTAAATAATTTCCATACCCGAGCTAGGGGCTGAAACTCACCACACTATACCCTTGGGTTAAGCTCTATCAGAAAATGTATTAAAAATCCAAAATGGCCGCTGCGATGAAGTCACATTGACGTCATTTTAAAAAGGGCATTTTTGATCGATTTTTCAGTCCGATTATTCGATATTTTTATTTATGTCAGTTCTTCAGAAACAATGCATGATAAATTAGTAAATAATAGTCTGATGTGAAATAAAAATGACGAAAAACATCACTTTTCTGCTATCCACATGGCCGCCCTTTTGAATTTACCCATTATTCTCTGCTCGTGGGGTCATGGAAATATGCTCAAAATGATCCCAATATGATAAGCTACAAAGTCACGAAGTGTCAGCTCTCAAATTTTTGTTGTTCCGGATATAGGATAGAAAGTTTGATAGAGGGTCATACTGCCTCCCCCCATAGGCCTGGTGGGGTTAACCCCACCAGGCCGGGGTCTATTCAAAATGGCGGCCATATAATGTTTGGCTGGACATTGCACTGGCGCAAAATTGCAAAAATCTGCTTGAAAGATCTGCTTGATTAATTGTAAATTTCAATGTGGTTTTGATCAAAGAGACTGTTTCATATATAGTGTGCGTGATTTCAGCTCCTTAGCCCCAGAGAGCTCCTTAACAAGAGAGCTGAAACTGTCTGGCTTTCCCATGAATCTTATTGCCGTAATTTTGAGACTATTTGTATATTCCTAGCTGCAAAGTATCATGGGAAAATTCAAAATGGCGCTCAAGAGGTATCCTCAGAAAAGTGTGTTTTCAGTCATTTCTGTTCATTTTTCGTATTTTGCTTGCCTAAAGGGCATAAAATTCATTTATTTTGTCAAAACTAAGTATTGTCTATTATATTACTTAGTATTTAAGATAAAATATCAAATAATAGAAAAACCCAGAAAATCAGTCAAAAACTAGTGAAAAATGTTTTCCGAAAAGATGAGGTCACTGTGACGTCATGATGGCAGCCATCTTGAATTATTTTGCATTTCGTTATCGAGTGTGATTCAAATATATATTATGGAAAGTTTCAGCCCTCTACCCCAAGAGATATCGAAAATAAATAGGACGTCATTTATTGGCTGCGCATACTATCATTGCCTTATTGGGCCACTTTACATGCTGAGGTCTGATACTGGACAACTTGTTCCAGGCAGCGGACAACCTTTAACACAACCTAGTTATAATCGTCATGAAACCTGGACAACCACTTCTATCATCGGACAACGTATGTCCGGAAAAAGTTGTCCATGGGCAACCTATACTAAAATCGGTTGTCCCTGGGCAACTCACAACAGTATATGTTGTCCATGGAAAACCTGTCCCAGTAATGGTCGTGTGACGGACAACCACTAACCAGGGCAACGTTCCCCTTCACATACATAAGCTAGCCGTCGTCCATGAAGAATTTCCCACCTTTATAGTCGAAAAACCTAATTCATGAGACACAATTAGCATAAACATAATTCATAACACCATATTAACCTAATTCATACCATTATATTAGCATCAAACCTAATTTACAAGACCACATTAGCCCCATACCTAATTCAGAAGACCATATTAACACCAAACCTAACTCATACGATCATTTTAGTACCAAACCTAATCCCTAAGGCCATATTAGCATCACACCCCACGCAGCATACAATAAATTACATATGTAATCGCCACCTACAAGGCGGTTTCTTGCAAGAGATGAGTGGTCAACACTTTGCAATCATGATGATCCTAGCGTCAATTCCGTATCCGTATTCCGTTTTCAAATACATTACAAAGTCGATATATCTGTCATATGATTGTGAACTTCATGGAAATATTATATATCACGTTGTTCTTACGCCCCCGAGCCCCGGGTTGATCGGAACTAGACATAATTATAAGTTACCAAACGTAGCGACAATATCTTGCATACAACAATCGTAGCAGCGTGTGATATTTAAAACACCAAATTTTACAATCTTTGAGTGGCAAAGCCTTGCCGAAATAGGTTCTACGGAATTGTTTGGTGACGCAATTTTGAATTGTCACATTAAGCACAAGAATATGCGAGATATGTGTAAGCCATATACGGGCTCTTCCGGGATATCACTGCCCAGAATGAGCATTTTAACATGCAATATCAAAGTCACTTCACACACCTTGCTAGAAGTTAACAATGTCGAAATTGTAATCAATGCATTGTATCGCTTGTCGTAGAGCCGACGTGACAGAAAACCCTTTCAATCTTTATAGAGGAGTAGTATAGAAAGGTTATCTTCGTTGGCAAAATTGATGGCGAGGGTGTGTAGGTCACGTGACTTTCGGTGCTGGGCGGACTTCCGGGTCAAAGGTATTTTTGGGTCAAGGGGCATTTCCGGGTCAGAGGGCATTTCCGGTCACGTCCGGAATGACGTCATGACGCAAAGGTCACCTCATGATGGATATAAATACGGGAATTAGTGACAATGTGCAACATTTATCGCGCGTCATTTGCTCCAACATGTCACGAGTTCTACGAGCCGTCATTTCCCTTACACCCGAGGTGGGGTAACACGTCTATCAGGATAAAGTCACCATTGTGGAAGACCGCAATGTCCGTTTGTCGGGCCTGGAGTCCACATCGAATACGTACGGTTACCCTACATCGTGACGGCTGGACCAAATTTAAACGGGTGTTGTGCGGTGAACTCGACAGGAACTTCGTCCACATAGAGAACGCCATCTACGCACACCGTGGACCGTTCTTTGCACATGTGGGACGTTACGAGGACCCCACTAGAAGCTTCACCCTAGAGCCTGATCAGTGGACGGCTTTCGAGAAAGTGATGCCTATTGTGGACCAGCACCGGATGAGCGGTCAGTCGTTCAGTTGGGCTGGGCTCGTGTCCTGAGTGACGCGGCGGCAGAATCCAGTGAGCAAATTATCAAATGCATCAAGTTAAGAGACCATCCGTTATATATCTCTGTGAAAGATGTGATACTTGACACCCGTAGTCCATCGTCGGTATACGGCGCCGACACCATAGATTATCCGCCTAGGCTCAGTCAACCCAGGATATATACAATGCTGGCAGAACCTGATCACACCCCTCAGAAAGAAACATCGACCTCGTTATGAATACACTATACACTCCGGGTCCTCCATCAGTCATCTCCATGAAGCACTGAGAGAAGGTGTTGGACACGTTGTATTACAGTCCCGACAGTCCATATATTGCATCGTCTGCCCTCTATCGAGCCGCTAAACCCCACGGCATTCGTCTATCGCACGTCCGAGATTGGCTCAAACAACAAGACAACTATACCCTACATCGAACTGGCCGCCACCATTTTCTACGAGACCGGGTCATCGTTGGCGGTATAGATGCTCAATGGCAAGTGGATTCGGTCGATATGACTACCTTCCGCAAACACAACGATGGGAATCGGTATATCTTGATGTACATCGATATCCTGTCGAAGTATGCCTGGGTGATACCTATCCGGACCACAACCGGGGAAAATCTCCTAGCTGCGTTCAAGGGCATCTTCAGGACGGTTCGCAAACCCTTGTGTTTGTAAACCGATGAAGGCTCCGTTGTGGAAAGGTTCAACAGGACGTTCAAAGGTCGGATGTACAATCACTTTACGGCTAAGAATACATGACGGTACAGCGATGTTCTCCCGAATTTTGTGGGTGGTTACAATCGAGCCTATCAGCGGAGTATTCAAAGAGCCCCCATCACCGTCACCGAACGCAACGAAGCCCAAGTCCGGCGTATCTTGTATCCCATGCAACCCCAAATACGACCGGGTATTCAAGATCGGGGACCCTGTCCGGATCAGTAAAGTCTAGGGCAAGTTCGAGAAGGGTTACCTCCCCACCTGGAGCGATGAGCACTTCGTGATTAAAGGCCATGTACCCCGACAACCGCTAATGTATGAACTGGAAGGGGAGCCTTTGCAAGGCACGTTTTACGGGCCAGAATTACAGTCCATGGTGAAAACAACGCAAGACTACTACACTGTGGAACGCGTCTTGAAAACCGAACGACGCTGAGGCAAGACGGTGCACTTCGTCAAATGGCAAGACTGCCCGGTTTGTTCAATTCCTGGGTCGCGGCCAACCAGATGAAACGGCTATCAAACTAGGAATCACCGCCGTCATCCTTCATTCCACGCTCGACCATGAATACAGTGCTATGAACAAAGCCTCTCTGAACACAGTGTCTCCCAAAACGCGCAAGGCACAAGTGGGTTTCGTAGTGACATTAGTTACCTGCTGCGCATTTTGCACAGAGGTGTGTTTTACGACGTAGCTTATTTCAGCACTCTACTCATCCCACCTAGGACACCAGCAGCCGGGATTGCCAAACAAACGAATATAAAGACCTTCTCTACCCCAGTCAAACCTCACCCAGCGACCACTACCACACCACACCACGTATACAATACAGGTCAATATCAAGTATTGCGACGGCCACTAAACCGCCGTATACGACCATCCGCAGTGAACGCCCGAACGTGTCGACAACGGTACCAAAGCTCGACGTACCGACGACCCCGATTCACTCGTACCAAATTTACGAGAGCGGGTTACCACGACAGCGGTTACTCTTCCGATCATGGACCCCCGGGGGGTAACACCCTCTTCTCCTGCCTCATTGTGGGACTGACGAGCTCAGGCAAGACGCACTCCGTCCAGAAACTCGTTCAATACGCCGACAGCCTGATTATCCCACCCATTGCTCGGGTCGTGTGGTGTTACGGGGAATGGCAAGAGGCGTATGCAACAATGTCCAACATCACGTTCGTGGAAGGCCTACCCAACCTGAACGATTTGGAACCGGACACTTTGGTGGTCGTCGATGATCTCATGATGGGAGACGGATGCTCGGGTCACCCAGCTCTTTACCAAGGTAGTCTTCATCGGCTCAGCATCATCTAGATTGTGCAGAATCTGTTCGGTAAAAACAAAGTACATCGCAATATGAGTTTAAATGCACACTACCTGATGGTGTTTAGAAACCCGAAAGAAGAAGATGGGTATACGCTCTTTGACCTGAAGCAAGGCATCCCCGGCCACCTTCGACTACGGATCGGTATCTTTCTCGGAGAGACCTACCACGTGTGCATGCAAAGATAATGTAAACACACCCACAGTGGCTTGGGGTGTGTATGTGATGATGGGGATAATAGAAATTTCAAACACACCATTTTCTTGTTCATGTTGTCTCTGTAGTCAACTAATGTAAAAAGGGTAGAGTTGTGGGTTTCAGCGTTACTTGAGCAGGATGTCTGCTCGAGTACGGAAGCATGCTTCGACGCTCCGGGTACTGCTCCACCCGACTTGGTCTGGACTATTGTACGTCGTGCAGCCCCCCTCGTCGTGTGCTATCTGTGTGAGATCGGACTCAATATCTTAAAAGTAAACGTGCCACTGACTCCGACTCAGAAGGCGAAGTTGACCAAGCATAAGACAGGTCTCTGGATCCTGGACCAGAAACCAGTCTCCCAAATACAGAAGAAAATAGTTTACAGAAAGTTTTTCGGAGTCATCTTAGCGCCGTTGACGGCCTCTGTGCTAGGTCCTTTACTTGGTGGATTCTTACAGAAAGCTTTTCGAAGCCATCTTAGCGGAGCCTTCGGTCGACAATGAATCACACGAAAAATGGCTTTGGTGGACCCACGCCTGCTTCAAAGCCTCCAACCTCCGTCTCCGATCCCACCTACGGCGAAGACGATGAACACTCTCGATCAAGAGATGCAACAGATTCTACAACGACCCGAGTTAAGCGACATGAGAAAATACAGCAGTGCTTCAACGGTACATCACGTTCATGGGGCAATACAAGACCCCTGGACCAAGCCCACCGTCGGTCGCACAACCACCACAACGTGTACCACCAGCACCACTTGTCCCGCAACCGCCAATCATTAGCCAAAATGATGGTGGGCGTGACGGTGGTGGCGTGGCGTCACTATGACGTCACTTCCGGTGACATCACTTCCGCGTCAAAGGTTACGTCCGGGTCAATGGTCACTTCCGGTAACGTGACAGTCCAGCAGGATTTATCTGCCCCTAAGGAAGACCGTACATTTCAGTTATTTCATTGTTAAACCTAATGGGCAACCCACGCATGCACATGTGCGGTATGGGTGTGGCACCTTGTTTTCTCTGTCTAATCATGTAGAACACAATAGGACCTTGGGTGAGTTTTGTTGAAAAGTCCTGATAACGCTTGCGTAGTGTATAGACAGGCCTGATGTGGACATGTTGGGGTCGAGGTGGGCCAATATTGGTCCGATTGGATCGTGTGAGGTATCAAAATGAAGCCCTCAAGGGGAACCATCCAACTGGATGGGTAGGTCGTAGAAGTATGGCTATGGCGCGCATGCTCAGATAGGACATTTTGGGAAAAGGGCATTGGAATGGACGTTTTGGGGACGTTTGGTCCGAATGAGTCAGGTGAGGTATACTAGTCAAGCGCACGTGGAGTACAGTCAGACTGGGGGTGATATGCGCCTGTGCACTCGGAGAGTAGTAGAGAAAGGGGAGATTCGGAAGTGCAAAGAAGCGCGTTTGGGGAGAGGTCGTTATGTTCGATCTGTCTACCTGGTAGAGTTACTTCAGCGTATGTGTGTAGGTGTGTGTGGAGAAGGAGGAAGAGGAATGGGGGTGAGTGAGTGAGTTAGTAAGGCGTGCCCAACGCCCGTGAGGCGTGCCCAACGTCCGTCTTAACACATCGACGCACTAACGATGGTGAGTGAGTGAGTGAGTGAGTGAGAGTGAGCCAGTGAGTGGTCATATAAGGTCGTTTGTAAACTATTAGCCTAAGTGGCATCCTATTGAAGCTCTTATCGGGTAGAGCCAGACTGGTGGTGAAGCTCGCGCAATAAGCAGTAGTATAGAAAGGACAGTTACGGATGAGGTGACTATGCCCCAGGCGTTGCAAGGTTATATGCATAGCAATACTTGTAGCGACAGAAGGGGAATCCCAGGCAACGCTTTAACGCCTATCTTAACGCCTTAACGCTTTATCTTAACGCCTTAACGCCCTAGCATAACGCCTTTACGCCATGATGACAGATGAAAGAAAGAAAGATCAACTCGTTCACAAGTTTTCATATAGGTTATTCTCCCCCAATGTTACATCATGACCAAGCTGGGGGAGCTTCTTTGGATATGTTTACCACTCCAGTATGCTATTGTTCAATCAGAAGCCGCTATTTGGCACTGCATCTGTCTTATTCGTTCTTGCCCGTTAGATGTATTCTCGGCTGCTCTTGTCCAATCAGATGCCGCCATTCAGAAAGTTCAATCTTCGGTCGTGTTCGCTCTGATCCGTCTGTTCCGATCGTTGTCGGGCAGGCCAAGATACGGTAACGGCAACATGTCCTGGAATATGCTGTTTGGGCATTTTGATTGCATATTGCAAGGCCTTGCTGGGTGGTAGCCCCATATCCTTTTCCAAGTGACGCTTGATCTTCATGATGGACCTGTGCGTAGGTTCGCTTTCATTTCAAGCAGTAGCAGGGTATACTGTTCATAGATCACCATGGCTGTTTTTCCTGATGCAGGGGCGCATTTGGATGTGCGTCAGTTGTGAGTTATCCTGTCCGGCGTCCTCGATGGTTGCAGCGCGATTATTAATAGCTGCTGTCAAAACACGATCCCAGAAGGTAGGTTCTTCCTCACTTTCCTGGGATGTCGCCTCACTATCTGCGGTCAAGCTCTCTATATCAGTAAATAGACTCTCAGTAGTCTCTGTTTCGGTATTAGTCGGTAGACTCTCAGAATCAGCTGACATATTCTTAGCATCTGCCGCAGTTAGCTCCTCGGTGTCTTCAATCCCATGTATATTTTTCCGGTGTCGCAGCATATCGTAATGTCTGATGAACGTGCGTTCGCACTCAGAGCATGTATAACCCATGTTGATGCTTTTTGGGATACGATTGCTTTTATGGGCTGTAACGCCCGCCAACGCCTAGCTTAGCGCTTCAACGCCCTCATGAAATAACTCAGAAGCTCTGATTGTTCTATATATTCCATAGAATTAACCGAAGTGCAGTGAAAGGCCCGTCGTTACGCCTTAACGCCCTATCTTATCGCCCGTCGTTACACATTAACGCATGTCTCAAGGCCTTAATGTCCTATCTTACCGCCCTAGCTTAACGCCTTAACGCGCCTGTGCACTCGGGGAATAGTAGAGAAAGGGAAGATTCGGAAGTGCAAAGGAGCGCGTTTGGGGAGAGTTGGTCATGTTCGATCTGGGTAACTGGCAGAGTTACTTCAGCGTATGTCTGTAGGTGTGTGTGGTGGAGGAGGAGGAGGAGGAGGAGGAGCAGGAGGAGGAGGAGGAACAGGAGGAGGATGAGCAGGAGGAATGCGGTGAGTGATTGATTGATTGATTGAGTGAGTGAGTGAGGAGTGCCCAACGGCCATGAGGCGTGCCCGACGTCCGTCCTAACGCATTGATGCACTGACGATGGGGAGTTAGTGAGTGAGTGACTGATAGTGAATGAGTCAGTGAGTAGTCATATAAGGTCGTTTGTAAATTATTAGCCTCAGGCTGTATCCAAACAAGGCCTGGTATCCTATTGAAGCTCTTATCGGGTAGAGCCAGACTGGTGGTGAAACGCGTGTGTTTGCGCAATTAGGAATAGTAGAGGAAGGGGAGTTTCGGAGGGGCTGACTATGCCCCAGGCAGAGCAAGGTTATATGCATAGCAACACTTGTAGCGAGAGAAGGGGAATCTCACGCAACGCCTTAACGCCTATCTTAACGCCTTAATGCTTTATCCTAACGCCCTAGCATAACGCCATAACGCTATGATGCTGACAGACGAAACTCGTTCGCAAGTTTTCATATAGTTTATTCTCCCCCAATGTTACATCATACCCAAGCTGGGAGAGCCGCGTTGGATATGGTATGCTCTTGTCCAATCAGAAGCCGTCATTTGGCACTGCATCTGTCATATTCATTCTTGTCCGTTAGATGTATTCTCGGTTGCTGTTGTCCAATCAGAAGCCGCCAGTTCAGAAAGTTCAGTTTTCGGTCATGTTCGCTCTGATCCGTTTGTTCTGTTCGTCATCTAGCAGGCCAGGATACTGTAACGGCAACATATCCTGGAATATGCTGTTTGGGAATTTTGATTTCATATTACAGAGCCTCGGTGGGTGGTAGCTCCATGTCTTCTTCCAAGTGACGCTTGGTCTTCATGATGGACCTGTGCGTATGTTCGCCATTCATTTCAATTGGTAGCAGGGTATACTGTTCATAGATCACCATGGCTGTTTTCCTGATGCACGGGCGCATTTGGATGTATGTCTGTTATTCTGTCCGGCGTCCTCGATCGTTGCAGCGTGAGTATTAATTGCTGCTGTCACAACATGATCCCAGAAGGTAGGTTCTTCCTCACTTCCCTAGGATGCAGCCTGACTATCTGCGGTCAAGCTCAAGCAGGGCCTGTATAACCCATGTTGACGGTTGGACATCGACTTTTGCAAGTTTTTGGGATACGCTTGATTTTATGGACTGTAACGCTCGCCAACGCTCAGATTAACGCTTCAACGCTCTGGTGAAATAGCACAGTAGCTCTGATTGCTGTAGATATTCCATGGAATTAAACAAAATGCAGTGAAAGGCCCATCGTTACGCATTAGCGCCCTATCTTAGCGCATGAACGCCGGTCGTTACACATTGACGCCTGTCTCGAAGTCTTAATGCCATATCTCAACGTCCTAGCTTAACGCCTCTAACGCCTGAACGCATGTGTGGTACACCCTATACCCTATAGCCAGTAGAGCATAGGTTACACTGTGGTGCGGGTGTAACAGACATGCATTCAGGTGTTAGAGCTCGTTACTATAGGGCGTTAAGTCGTTAAGCTAGGGCGTTAAGATAGGGCATTTAGGCGTTGAGACAGGCGTTAAGGTGTTACGACGAGAGTTAAGGCGTCAAGATAAGGCGTTAAGTCGAAATGACGGGCGTTGACGGGGTCACGGCATTTCGGTGAATTTCATGGAATATCTAGAACAATCAGAGCTTCTGAGCTTTTTCACCAGGGCGGAGTAGTAGGAGGAATGGTGGTGAGCGTTAAGCTGCGAGTTGGCAGGCGTTATCGTCCATAAAAGCAAGTGTATCCCCAAAACGTGCACAGTCGATGTTCAACCGTCAACATGGGTTATACATGGTCTGAGTGCGAACGAACGTTCACCAGACATTACGATATGATGCGATACCAGAAGAATATACATGGGATTAAAGACACTGAGGAGCCCACTGAAGCAGATGCTGAGAATATGTCAGCTGATTCTGAGAGTTCACCGACTGATATCGAAACAGAGACTGCTGAGAGTCTATCTACTGATATAGAAGGCTTGACCGCAGATAGCCAGGCTACATCCCAAGTTAGGATGAACCTACCTGCTGGGATCGTATTGTGACAGCAGCTGTTAATACTCAAGCTGACAGGATAACTTATCACAGACGTATATCAAAATGCGCTCCTGCTTCAGGAAAACAGCCATGGCGATCTATGAACAGTATACCCTGCTACCCCTTGAACTGAAATGCGACCCCACGCACAGGTCCTCCCGAAGACCAAGCGTCACTCAGAAGAGGATATGGAGCTACCACCCACAGGAGGCCCTGGAAAATGCAATCAAAATGCGCAAACAACTGTTCTAGGACATGTCACCGGAACAGTATCTTGGTCTGCCCGACAACGATCAGAACAGACGGATCAGTGCGAACACGACCGATGTTTGACCTTTCTGAGATGACGGCTTCTGATTGGACAAGAGCAGACAAGAATACATCTAACGGACAAGAACGAATATGACAGATGCAGCGCCAAATGGTGGCTTCTGATTGAACAAGAGCATACTTGAGTTGTAAACATATCCAACGCGGCTTCACCAGTTTGGGTATGGATGTAACATTGGGGGAGAATAAACTATATGAAAACTTGTTAACGAGTTGATCTTTCTTTCTTTCTTTCTTTTATCTGTCGTTAAGGCATTAAGATAAAGCGTTAAGGCGTTAAGATAGGCGTTAAGGCGTTAAGATGAGCGTTAAGGCGTTAAGATGGGCGTTAAGGCGTTGCGTGGGATTCCGCTTCTCTCGCTGCAAGTTTTGCTATGCATATAACCTTGAAGTGCCTGAGGCATAGACAGCACTTCCTAATCTCCCCTTTCTCTACTACTCCCCAAGTGCGCATATCACTCCCAGTCTGACTTTACAATCCACGTTTGCTTGACTATTATACCTCATATGATCCATTCGGACCAATATTGGGCCATCTCGACCCCAAAACGTCTATTCCAATGTCCTTTTCTCACAATTCCCTGCCTGCGCATGCGCGCAATTGCCCTACTGTCGCTTCACAAGCATCCAGTCGCATGCTAGCCCATGAGTGCTTCAAACTGGTACCTCACACGACCCATTCGGGCCAATAGAGGTTCATCTCTTCACAAAAACGTCCATTCCATGTCCTTTTCCTATTCCCTGCCTGTGCATGCGCATCATAGCCCTACTTTCACTCCACACCAGCCTAGTCGGACGCTTCCCCACAAGTGCTTCAAACCGATACCTGAAGCGACTCATTCGGACCAATAGTGGTTCATCGCTACCCCACACGTCCATTCCAATGCACTTTTCCCACAATTCCCTGTCTGCGCATGCGCGCCTTAGCCGTGCTTCCACGATCCACCCATCCAGTTGAATGGTCCCACCTGAGTGCCTCAATTTGATACCTCACCCGATCCAAGCGAACCAATATTGGCCCACCTCGACTCCAAAATGTCCACCTCAGGCCTGCCTATACACTACGCATGCGTCATCAGAACTTTTCAACAAAATTCGCCCAATCGCCATGAGACCCCTCCCATCGTGTTCTACATGGTGAGACAGAGAAAACAAGGAGCCATACCCCATACCGCAAATGTTCATGCGTGGGTGTCCCATTAGGTTTAACATTGAAATAACTGAAGCGTAACGTCTTATTTACGGACAGATAACTCCTGCTGGGCCGTCACATGAACGGCGGTGACCTTTGACGCGGAAGTGATGTCACCGGAACTGACGTCATCCGTGACGTCACGCCATCACGGTCACGCCCCACCTTCATTTTTGCGAATGAAGAAAGCCTTTATATACTACTTAGGTCTAGGATTAAATTTGATGTCTCACATGGACTATCGGTGGTATCATTCAAATCAACAGAAGGAGGATATTTGCCCATCACGTTGTCGCTTATTTAGTGATTGTCCAAAGCAAGAAGAAAGTCTATATAGAGTTTAATGAATTAGAAGGAAGGGCATTGAAATGGTGAAATATTTTGCAATCTCTAAATTATATAGATGTCACTAAAGGAATTCGGATATAGGTCTGCCAAAAGCGATACACAGTTATATCTCAGTGGAATACCTATATTATGTTAGTATACTGTTATCAAGCTTTTCAGATATTATTAATGATAAATTCTAGCAACTCTATCAGCAAAATCCCACCTCATGCATAATATCACTAAGAGATCTAAAGAAAGATGTATAACTCCCGTCAAGTGTATCACTATAGTATGCATGAATATAAACAGGATTTTTAATTTGATATAGACCTATTAACGCTTTTGCAGAATGGATTTGGACATTTTATCGTATTTTGTTGAATCTGTATGATAGAAGTGTGATATTAAATGAACCCTACCAGGTATGTGGGGGGAGGAGGGGAGGAGGGGGGGGGGAGTGGGTCATCATGACCAATCCTGCTGCCACCTCACTCCCTCCCCTATCAAGGTTTTTATCGATAACCATTTTCTTATTATTCGTGTTTAAAACAGCATATGAGGAACATATTCTATATCCACGAAATAAATTAGTTAGTCTCAAAGATGTTGCCCTTCCTCAGCTTTTCATGTTTAGAATGACGTCATCAAAGCGGCTATCAGTGATTCTGGAACATTTTTTGGTAGAGGATAAATTGTGGAAAGTTTCAGTCCTCTTGACCTTGGAATAAGAAAATATTTAGTGACTGGAGGAGGGGAAGGACCTATACAGATGTAGCCGTGAGCTTTAGTTGTATGATGTGCAAAATATAGAAATACGAGCGTTGCGTGCAAGAACTTCGGCGGTACATTTCGTAGGTTGTACCTAATTCCGCTTAACCCTGGGCTAGGTGCTGTATGAACCTATGTATTGCAAGATCCTCATGCTACTCATATGAACAGTCACCTTCAAAGCGGGACTTAGATACAGTATACTCTAGATAACTACTTTAAAACGTATATCATATGGATGAAGAATACTGACCAGCGATACGGATTTGATATTTTTGGAACACCATGATGTCCTGCTGGCATCATTGAAAAGTGTTGACCGCAACTATCTTGTAGGAAATTAGCCTAGATTTAAGTATACTACGATTTATCCTTTTAATTTGATGCTAATATTATTATACGAATTAGGTCTTTGGATTATGGACGCGGAAATTCTTTAATTGACGACGGCCTAATATTGAATGACTGACTAGACGCTTGTATCCACATTCATAATACATATGCAACTGGTGATTGAACATATAAGCTTTTCTAATTTGATTGAGCTTGGCCTATTTTATCAAGGTCAAATTCTAGTTATTTGTAGTATCTTGAGGGAGCTGCAGTTCACTTTCAACTTGTGGTTAATTAGAAGCCTGTTCAAATTGACCGACCTTGGCCTATTTCATCAAGGTAAAATTCTAGATAATAAAATATTTGGTTAAAGTGTTATAGTTAGTCATGCACAGGCGTATAATTGAAACCTATAAACAGATAAAACTCTTGTTTTCTACTTATCAGAATATCAATACAACGTGTGAAAATGAAAGTACTTTATAGAATGCGCAAGGTTCCAGGTGTCTGCTTGCTATACAGGAATGCATATAGACCAACATTTGTTTCGCTGTCTTTAAGCTACCCATATAATTGTGTATATTAAGCTTCAAAATATTACATTACAGGAGCTCAAGAGCTAACGGAAGAATGCAGTCCAGCTATTACATGTTAAAGTATTCGCACATACCCCAAACACCTGGGAGCCCTGAGTTTACAATGTTGCGCCCAATACTGGAGCATACGTTTTAAGATGAGTCTACATAATCCGGCCCTACATGCAGTGTTTACGCTTTTTCTGTGAAAACCCAAACCTATTTATTAAATTTCAGGCGCAACTATTCAAATCCATCCCAAAAATAATTCATAAGGAGTTAACCCTATCTGGCCTGGACGATTCAGGGTGAATCGCATCCTGGGGGAGGGAGGGGGGGGGGGGGGGGGGGGCGGAATATGCCCTCTATACATTTTCGCTATCTCTAAGGCTAGAGCGCTGAAACTTAGCATACGGTATCTTTGGTTCAAGCTCTACCAGAAAATGTCTTCGGGACAGCCAGAATTAGGCTTTTTTCGGGGTCAATTTTTTCGATTTTTTTGTTTTCCGATTTTCCTCTCACCAAATTAAATAACGAAGAATTCCTTTTGCCAAAATAAAATAAATTCCATTCATTTTAGGCCAAAAAACTATGAA
This sequence comes from Hanleya hanleyi, assembly GCA_036873755.1. Lineage (NCBI taxonomy): Eukaryota > Metazoa > Mollusca > Polyplacophora > Lepidopleurida > Hanleyidae > Hanleya > Hanleya hanleyi. The sequence continues at coordinate 23,624 of JAVTVY010006409.1, forward strand.
GAAATTGGCAGAAAATGCTGAAAACACGACTCTCTGTGATACTATATGGCATCCATTTTGAATTTCCCCATGATTCTCTGATCGGGGGATACGCAATCCTAACGTGCTCCACGTTATAGCCGTGCGCTGATTGGTCCAGACCTCAAAACATACGGAGATTATCACACGATAATCTTCATTTGTTTGTTGTGATCTGTTACATTCACGTGCCGAACTGGTGACGTCTCATTCTTGTGACGCAGTACCACAAAGCTGAGCGACGATTGGTTCATTCACTGCGCAGTGGGCGGAATTCACACAGCTGCAGCTCGTGAACTGACAGCACGCTCGAGCATGGCCCGCAAAGCAGTCACGAAATTCTCGCATCAAAACGGGACAAGTTTGCAGAAAATTTACCATTCCGCTTATGAAATGAGGAAATATTTATTCACTAAGGCGGTCATTAACTCCTAAATAGACCCGAAATGACCCCACTATGATAAGCCTTAAAGTCACGAAGTTTCACTTCCCTCTGTTTTGTCGTTTCGGAGCAGTAGAGAAAAGTTCACCCCCACCGGCCAGACAGCGTTAATAACACTAAAGCAGATCCAATCAGGCATACGTTTTTATATCTAACCACGCATTAGTCATTATGTGCTCAAAATAATATCGGAGACGATCGTACGGCAAGCCGTTTTACTTTTTATTCAGTATTTGGTGATATCATCAATTATTTGCTGATATCATGAAATGATTTACTGATATCAGCAAATCATTTGATGATATCATCTAAAACGCTTTATTTGTTGATATCAGCAAATGATTTGCTGATATCATCAAATGATTTGATGATTCAGCAATTGATTTGCTGATATCAGCAAATGATTTGATGATATCAGCAAATAGTTTATATGTGATGATATCATTAAATATGGTGGAAGGTCAAAGTCTCCCTGTTCAGAATGACAATAAACTTCGTCACAGCGCATGTTCCGTTTCACAGGCTCGCTTCACTATTTCTGCCCCCATTAGCGGCGGTTGACCTGTAGGTCCTGACCATTAACCACTGTGGTGTTTCTGTGTACCCCCCCTCCGGCAAGGTCAACATAGATATAACACAGAATTAAAAAGTGATCGGAATGTTCAACAAATATCCCTTGAGATCATACTGAATTTACAGACATGCTTAGATAAATAAAGTCACACAACTGTTTCAATCTGTATCGGCTTTAGAACTATTTGATTACAGTACCCACACCATATAAAGATAAAAAGAAGCCATATGACTTCATTGAGGCTTGGTTAGTTCTGTCTTTATCGTAACAGCCTGGTATCCTGTTACGGGTCAGTAAAGGGTCATAGAGATTAATTTATTGTTGTATGTGCGGCTATGCCTTATCTCCTGCCCTGAAAGCTAACCAGTGAAGAAGCACGACAATCGGCTCTGCCTTAATATACCATGCTCCATACTGACCGGCTTTCCCGAAATCATTATCCCCTTTCGCCTCACCCCGATTATACTCAAATGCAGATCTAATGAATTTGTGTCTACAAGTCAATAACCCGCGATGGAAAAGTTTATCTTCCCTGCTGTATATTTATTTGAATGCCCTTATATTCATGATTCTATTTGTCATTTATTGGTAAAGATTGGCGTAAGGTATATGCCAGAGGTTTGATAGGTTTTATTGTTATTGTCTGGTTCTTTAAGTACCGTAATATATATTGCATGTGATTTGTCGGTAGATAGCTTTATCACAAGGTATAAATTATCAAACAACAGGATGAGAAGGGAGCAGGCATTAACATTTAGGCTTATTTTCACGTTCCGCCATATTTAATGATATCATCAAATCATTTGCTGATATCATCAAATGATTTGCTGATATCATCAAACCATTTGCTGATATCATCAAATCATTTGTTGATATCAGCAAATCGACTGATTTGGTGATATCAGCAAATCATTTGATGATATCAGCAAATCATTTGATGATATCAGCAAATCATTTGATGATATCAGCAAATCATTTGATGATATCAGCAAATATTTAATGATATCAGCAAATGCCGAATAAAAAGTAAAACGGCTTGCCATACGATCGCTTGTAGTGGTTTAGCGGGGATCTAAAAACGGTGTCGTAAACATACTGATTAACTACGTCCAATTTTATCTGAAAATCAGCTACGAGTGATTATTTTAGAGATCGTGACCGAGCTTAGATCTAAGCAGGAATTTGCAGATGTTCGAATGGAACATTACGTCTGAAGTATCCCATACCCTTCGAGTATGATCACAAACGGTTATGCCAGACTCGGAAACACCAGGTCTTATATGGCTGTATGAGATTATTTAGCCAAACTATAGTTACCTGATCCTGGATTGAGTATACGATCCTTTGATTCGTAATTTCCCAGAATTCCGGGTTTAAGTACAGCTGCCTTCGAACCTCGGCCCTGTAGCATTATCACTGTCTGCTCGAGATCATTCTCTGATATCCCAGTGGCAATCTAGGTGGAATTAAAATTAAAGTTATAGTTGCCTGATCCAGTATTGCTTGAACGATCCTATAGTCCATAAATGTATTCGTGTATTCGTGTTTAAATACAGTTACCTTTGCGTATAACGCATGAATCTTTATCGAGACCATTTTCGGATATCTTCCTGAGTTCCGTTTTGAAAATACAAATGGCCAATTCGCCAGTAATACATTCAGTAGTCCCGGACGGCTACGATACACTGCCCCTCCAGGAAGGGAAATCTACATAGCAGAAATTAATTAGGCATCTCATTCCGATGGACCTAGTAATGTACATCTTCACAAGTCCAGGTAAATCCTAAATCCTCGCAAAGGGTTTACCTGGACATTTTTGGTGATTCGATTGAGTTCTAGAGTCGTTGCCTATTTTATACAATCTCGCACATTTCATCTCCCGCGCTTGTTTTGAATTAGCATATTAGCATTAGCATGTTTTGAAAAAGCCTGCGGATTTTGCTTTGACTTCCCATGTCGATTTCCGCCTGACATCAAAGCAGTTTGTCCAGCAAGGAAATTCAAACTTGTCACATCTCATACCTCGCAGCGGCTTGGCGTACCGTAATCAGCTAGCTTAACGCGTTCACTGATTGGTTTAATTTAGAGGAAACCCCTTGATATATTAATATCCAGAACTAGTATGTGTAACTAACCAAGCCAGTGTATCGATCAAAACAGATTGATCGATACACTGGCTCGCGAGGATGAGTAATGTATGACTGACTAGGCCAATCTATTTGACTGAATAAATTTTCCGATTATATGAAATTACATACCATTATACCATTTGTATGGTTTAGCAATGATGTAACGTCAGACATTTAAATGAACACCTTTTTAACGTAGCAGAATTGTAAAGATGATCGTCGCGAAGGAATAAATACCAAAACCTGCCGATTCCTGTAATTAGACTATACCGGTGCCAGCATAATTACCTGTTTTCCTATGTTCTTGCTCTTAGCCTTGTCTTCCGTCTGTGTCGGTAGTTCCATTGTCATTTTATGACACAATGTCAACATGAGTACTCCTACGCCGATAACTTGAAATAATACACACTTCCTGAATCGCCTAAATTTCATTTCAGTGTACAAGTTGTTCTTTCAAGGTCGATTTTAAACTCCACGAGAGAAGACGGCGGCCTTTCCAAACGATGTGATATGAGTTTTGTTTGCTGGCACGTTAGCATCAGCTGTGTCCGATTTGAGTTTTCTCATTCGCAGCTGCTGCAGACGGTCGTGTAGCGTTACTTTTTGTCTTCTCTATCATCCAATAATATGAAATAGAACATACTAAATATACGAATATCGAATAATTGGTGTATTTACTTTAAAATAAAGGGTCAATATTCATTTTCAGCGCCTAAACCATGTAAACGTAGGTCAACGAAAATGATAAAGCAAGAGATGTAACGGATCTGAAATATGGAGACTATACCTCGTACCGAACAGCGTCACGGGCCTCTTATGTTCTACAGCGGACTAAACCTGGTACCGAACAGGGTCACGGGCCCCCTATATTCTACAGCAGACTAAACCGGGTACCGAACAGAGTCACGGGCCTCCTATATTCTACAGCAGACTAAACCTGGTACCGAACAGGATGATGGGCCTCTTATGTTCTACAGCAGAGTAAACCTGGTACCGAACAGGGGCACGGGCCCCCTATGTTCTACAGCAGACTAAACCTGGTACCGAACAGGAATACAGGCCCCCTATATTCTACAGCAAACTAAACCTGGTACCGAACAGGGTCACGGGGCACATATATTCTACAGCAGACTAAACCTGGTACCGAACAGAGTCACGGGGTCCCTATATTCCACAGCAGAATAAACCTGGTACCGAACAGGGTCACGGAGTCCCTATATTCTACAGCAAACTAAATCTGGTACCGAACAGGAACACGGGGCCCCTATATTCTACATCAGACTAAACCTGGTACCGAACAGGGTCACGGCGCCCCTATATTCAACAGCAGGCTAAATCTGGTACCGAACAGGGTCACGGGGCCCTTATGTTCAACAGCAGACTTAACCTGGTACCGAACAGGACCACGGTCCCCCTATATTCTACAGCAGACTAAACCTGGTACCGAACAGGGTCGAGGGGCCCCTATATTCTAGAGCAGGCTAAATCTGGCACCGAACAGGGTCACGGGGTCCGTATATTCTACAGCAGACTAAACCGGGTCCAGCACAGGGTCACGGGGCCCATATGTTCTACAGCAGACTAAACCGGATCCAGCACAGTGTCACGAGGCCTTTTTTTTCAGTTGAGGGAATCCGTGATCGCATATCCCTTCAATACATGAGTATATAACTAAGTTACTTGAGTCAGTATATACACACTGTCATCAGGACCGGGTAAAGATGTGACAGTAGTATGTAGAGAGCATATTGACGTAATGGCGCCTCACTGTGCATGCGCGGGTGAAAAACGGAAGTGCGCAGGTCACGTGGTGTGGTGCGCAGGTGTGGGTTTTGCGCAAGTGTGTGACGTCACTTCCGTGTGATCTTGGACCCCGGGGTCAAGAGACCTTAGACGTGTGGAATGCATGTACTGACCTTCCACATCCGGGTTTCGGGTGTTCCATTCGGGTTTTCCATCCGGGGGACTGGATTGCGTCGTCCCTCAGTCTCACATCCGGGTACTCTTCAACATCCGGGATTTTCTCACTGGGTGTTTCAGCCGGGTTTTTCCATCCGGGTACTGGATTGCGTCGTCCCTCAGTCTTACATCCGGGTACTCTTCAACATCCGGGTTTTTCCCCTCTGGGTGTTCCATCCAGGTTTTTCCATCCGGGGGACTGGATTGTGTCGTCCCTCAGTCTTACATCCGGGTACTCTTCAACATCCGGGTTTTTCCCACCGGGTGTTCCATCCGGGTTTTCCATCCGGGGGACTGGATTGCGTCGTCCCTCAGACTTACATCCGGGTACTCTTCAACATCCGGTGGAACTGGATTGCGTCGTCCCTCAGTCTTACATCCGGGTACTCTTCAATATCCGGGTTTCCCACCGGGTGTCCCATCCGGGTTTTTCCATCATTGCATCGTCCCTCAGTCTTACATCCGGATACTCTTCAACATCCGGGTTTCCCACCGGGTTTTCCATCCCGGGACCCTGGAACATTCGTGAACATCCAGGTACCCCTATTTTTCCTATAAAAGCCGGAATTGTACGACACTTCTTCATTCGACTGCCTGCCTGCCTGCCTGCCTGAACCTGTAGCTGAGAAGACCGATACCATGAGACGTGGAGAAGACTTTCCAGGAGATTCAGCTGCGCATCCTGATGAAGCATTGCCGGAAGACCAGCCTGTGAGTGCGGTGTACCGAAGCCACTGGAACACGATACTCCATTGTTTTCACCGTCACCGTAGCCTATTGGACTTTCCTGTTGGAGGACGTTAGAAATTCGTTACCAACCCCTCGGTAAATTGTGAGTTTATTACGGAAAGAATACATATTGCATAAATTCCTGCAGGAAATAGGAAATACACACATAAGACAATATTGTCCTGACGTAACAAGTTTGGATGTTTCATATTTACGGAGAAAATAATTTTTTATTGGCATGTTGTACATTCCACCACAGCCAAAACAGCTATCAGCTGCGTTTTACTACAGTGTATGTCACAAAAAGGGTTCGAATAAACTATTTGTAAATGATTTCATGACGAATCCAACTAACATTAGAAAGTACATATATTGAACGATTTAATTATAAAGGGTCAGCATATAAGACATTCTGATTATCGAGATATGGATGTTCAAAGTTTGACAATTTTTCTGACTTCGAGCGGACGGGGGAGAGGAAGGGGAGAGGGGGGGGGGGGCTGTTTACCCCACGTGACCTACAGCGCCTTAGCAAAAAAGAAAACTTTAGACAACTGATATCAGTAAAAACTTATATATCAGGCTTTTCAGATCTGAAGTTTGGTAGAAATATGATCCGCCGTTGATTTGAAATGAAAGATTGTAGACCGAGTGGTCAAAATCAGAGCCTGTACGTATGTTAAGTTACGGGTTTATTTTAGGTTGAATTCAAAATATCGCTATGCACGGTCGGTGTTATGTATGAAACATATGTATATATTGACTGAAATTATAATCAACATATCCCAAATTTATGAAAGCCGTGTGACGGAAGTTTGTGGGTAGAATATTAACGGAATAAACTGATTTTGGAGACAAAACATGCGAGAAAAGCAATTTACCAGACAATTTTCCGCGATTTTGTTTCAAGAAATCCCGCTCTGGAAATTCCCGTCTCTCGGAGTTGAAAAGCGCAGTCATTTTTGGGTGGAAATGACGATTTGTCTCCACCCGGCAATAGTTACAAGCGACGGTGTGTTTAATTTCCAAAAAGAGCATCCCGCGCAAACATCGACGAAATCAACTAACCATGCTGTTGTTGCAGCGCGCATACGATCACGTGGTTAATTCAAGTGAAAACAAAGCGGCCAAATAAAAACTACCGATAGGAATTTAACACATTCATGCGGGAGATACATGTATGTAAATACTGCAGTTATATATTTTCTACATCAAATGGGTAATAAATTAGGTATGTTTGCATGTGCCAAATAGATGATGCTATATATACACAGTACATGACTACTGGTTGTTAGGCAGAGTGTCACATAAAAACGAAAGTTTAGAAAGCCAGATTCCACAAGTTGAATCAGATCTATGATTTTTAAATATCAATATTCAATATGATTCACCCCAATTATGTTTTTTCTTGATGTTTATGTTTCCAATGATAGCAATTTTTTATTATAATAGATCATCCAATCTATTCAATAGGTTTGATTAATTCCATGTATCATTGTGTTTTGTTTTTTCTGTCCATCTATATTGTAACAGCTCGGAGCAATCTTTTTTTTTATTCTAAACCTTCTTCAGTGAATTATGAAAATAAAATCATTGTATCTGTTCAATTCTTTAAATCAATTCAAAAGTAATAACATCCTACACACATGTACCTGGAAATGTTTGTGAATTATGTTTCCATTACAAATATGACTAATAGCATTTTTTACATTTTTGTATACTGTTTAAACGCATCCTTGATTGCACACAGTTGGTAAATTTATAATTTCTTTCAATTTTTGAAATATCGGGAATTAATGAATATGGATCTGAACAAATAACAATGAATGTGCATAATACCATCGAAACCATGTACAGTGACAGACACCAGTGGGATCTGATTGATCCATATTTTCATAAAATTGGGCGAAAACCACTAAGTGAATACAGAGTTTAATCGCTTGGAAAACTATCATTTGTCAAATCATTTGAATACCCGCATTTGACGATAAAATTGAGAGAAAAAAAAAATCGGGGAGTAGTAGACAAAGGGGGAAATTCGGAAGTGCTGACCATGCCCCGGGGCACTTCAAGGTTATATGCATATCAGGGCCTTAACGCCTATGTTTGTTTTCTGGACAATGGTTGGTTACACTGATTGGTCCCATCCTAGGCCACTGATTGGCTACTTTCTCAGCCCATTCATTTACTGGCCTATATCAGTTTGGTTAAAATTAGAATCCCACATATCTGTTAACGCATTGGGCATTAATGTCCACTTAAGCTCGTAACCTATTGTACAGAAACACACTAAACAGGGTTTTGGGTGAGATATCATTTTGTTTTTGATGATGTGCGGTGCAGTCATACACGAGTACATCTCGGTCCTCGGCCTTGGGGTACTTGGTCAAACATCTGTACGATGGTGGGTAGCGTTCTTCCCCGGCATCGATGGTACGAGTAGAACAAGCAATATTGTCCGCACACGCTACTGGTCAGGCTTTGCAACGCTTGACTGTTCCAATACCACGTCTCTGTGCCTTGATCAATGACGTCTGTTAAATCGGAACGGAGGTGTCGCAGGTCGTACGGGTCAAAGTATTCGCCCTGCTGTTCTGTCAAGTACACGGCCATCCAATGTTGACCGGGCCGATCCATCGGGTCCGTGTTGGGGACGTAGGCGGCAGGATACACACGGTCTAATGGGAACACATCTGGGGCGAACACCCCTTGAAAGACCATACATGTCCCTGGGTCATTCTTCAGCACGGTGGTTATCTGGTCTGCATCCATGTTAGGTGGCAAAGTCACACAAGACGTTGCGCGCCATGTCCACTTGAATGATGTTGTCAAACTCGGCGTAGCAGATCACATTGATGGTACTCCGGAGGGCTCGTGCAAAGTTGATTTCCAACCGTAAGTTGCTTTGCTTGGCGAGGGTCAGCTGATGGTCGTTCTCTAAGGTGGGGCCCAGATCGAAACAGAACAACGTGTATCCGTTCGCGTAGTCCTCCCGACTCATCATATTCTCTTCGTCCTGGTTGATTTGACCGGTCGCTGTAAACAAGCTCTGATAGACTCGAATGAAATTCCCGCGCCCAAAGTTTGGTGTTAAGGCCGTGGCTGGGACCTGTTGTCCGTTCACATGCATGGTCACAACGGGTTTTCTGGGTAGACGCTGCTGAAACTGGTATTCTCCACACAGGCCAGGATCAATCGTTTGGGTAGTTCCCTCAGGAACAGATTTTCTTTGTTGGCGCTCATATTCCCGGCAGGCACAGAGAACACTTTGGTTTGCTCACGACGGATAGGGTACTGGGCTGGTTTTGTTTCCAAGGCCTTGAGATGTCCCAATTGAACGGGTGGATTCGGTTTCACTTTTCGGACATACAGGACTGTGTCTTGGATGACAATCTCATAGTCGGCTATTGGACTTTCCTGTTGGAGGACCTTAGTTACCAACCCCTCGGTAAATTGTGAGTTTATTACGGAAGGAATACATATTGCATAAATTCCTGCAGGAAATAGGAAATATACACATAAGACAATATTGCCCTGACGTAACAAGTTCGGATGCTTCATATTTACGGAGAAAATAATTTTTTATTGGCATGTTGTACATTCCACCACAGCCATTACCGAATATGATACAGTTTGATGGTAAGTTTTGCCCTTTATTGTTGTGTTTCATGCCTGCACTCTTAACATTTATACAAGTCCAGGAACTAATTGCACTGCAGATCCAGAACTGATTGCACTGCAGACGCAATGTCTTTATTTTCATGCAAAAGCCATGTGATTTTCAGCATTTTCCAAAATACTCTGTAACAACTCTCACTTCAGTAGCACCTTAACCTCTCCGACATGATTGTAAATAACTTTTTGCAAACATTTTTTATTATACAGTTATCCAATGTTCTCACTTTCAAAGTACAAACGGGCCTCTTCATCAAAAAAAGTTCGCTTGCCGTCTTTTAACCCAGACATGACTTTTTTCCTTACACCCACGATCTTGTTGCGCGCAGATGATCAGTGTGAAAACTTTTCACAATCCATACACTACCTGTAACCATCTGAGTCATCTATACGCGATAAGACTGACCCTGGGATCGTGTGTATCCATTTTCAGCCTACTTTCGGCAACTGGAAGGGGGAGTTTCCAGAAATCAATACCACGTGACTTCGTCAGCCAATCAGCTAAAGCCAACCGACGTAACCCCAACGTAACCCGCCATTTTCGAGTCATGTGATGTCCTACTTGTTCAAAATTACAGATCCACCACACCTCCTTAAGTTATTTATACCTATATATTATGTAAGCCCAGGCAATATCTGTTTTCGAAGTGGCATGAAAACCTGTAATTTATCAGATTTCTCGAGGCCGTTCTCCGCCGGATGAAGGCCGAACAGAATATGGTAAGGTACCAGATATCGCTCCGCGATAATGGAGACTCACGATTCGCAAGCCATCTTATGGATGCTGAAGTGTACGCAAATGAATCCATACACTCACTAACTATTATTAACGATCCTTCATTCTTATATCTAATTTCATTCATATTTTCCCATAAGAACCCGTGTTATCAATATGAGATTTAAACCTCAAACAGATTCGAAAGATAAATGACTTGTGAACAAGAATTAATTATGCGAAACAGTTATGATCGCGCTTCCAATTTTGAACGCCGAAAAAAAATCACATAAAATATTGACAACTTATACATCTGTTAGCGACACGGATAGAAGAGCCTGGTTCTACTTGTGGATGCTCAGTCACCTACGAAAATAAGAATCGACAAATATGTCTGTGTGGGAGTGAGAAAGGAGATGAGGCCAAAAGGGATTATTCCGCATGCGAGTAGCTATATAAACCTCATACGTTTCTCTGTACTCATGTTACAGTCCATTCTCGCTCCACCAGAGACATGCTACCACAATGCCTCTGGCGGATAATGAAAGCTAGCGTAGTATGTGATAAATATTCATGATCGCGAAGAGTCATGTGACCTAGCACATAACAGCCAATGACAGCGCCGTTTGTATCTCTGATCGGCAACTCCACAAGAATGATGAAAAGAAGCATGACGGCGACTTTCCGTGGACAAGGTGGACAAGGAGGGATACAGTTAATATGTGACCTGTGTGAGGTGGAAATATCCAATCCACGATACACCAGGGTGATTGATAACAAATCTTCACTGTGGTATCAGAGAATTATTGGAGACGTATGTTCCACCGAAGCGGCCGTCAGGATATATGATGGGTGTGTTTTACGAAATTCAACAGGTTGTGTGGTGTAATGGTTAGCACTCTGGACTCTGAATCCATCGATCCGAGTTCAAATCTTGGTAGAACCTTAATGTTTTCTTTTTTCCCTCTGACATTTGTTTTCGCTATTTTTAGCCCAACAGCATCAGATGGTGGCGATGGTGGGCTGTTCAAATCACTTTTCGTTCGTGGTCCGTCGTCCGTCCGTTCGTCGTCCGTTGTCAGTCCGTCCGTCAACAATTCTTGTTACCGCGATTTCTCAGGAACTACTTCATGGATCTTTCTCAAATTTGGTACACAGGTTCCCCTTGGGGTCTAGTTGTGCAAGATACCTTTTTTGGTCCGATTCGAAAATCCAATATGGCCGCAAGGCGGCCATCTTGGATTTCCCCATGAAATTTTGTTATCGCGATTTCTCAGAAACATGGATCTTTCTCAAATTTGGTACACAGGTTCCCCTTGGGGTCTGGTTGTGCAAGATACTTTTCCTGGTCCGATTCGAAAATCCAATTTGGCCACAAGGCGGCCATCTTGGATTTTCCCATGAAACATTGTTATCGCGATTTCTCAGGAACTACTGCGTGGATCTTTCTCAAATTTGGTACACAGGTTCTCCTTGGGGTCTAGTTGTGCAAGATACCTTTTCTGGTCCTATTTGAAAATCCAATATGGCCACCAGGCAGCCATCTTAGTTTTCCCCATGAAAATTTATCGTGATTTCTCAGGAAGTACTGCATGGATCTCTCTCAAATTTGGTACACAGTTCCCCTTGTGGTCCAGTTGTGCAAATTACTTTTTTCGGTCCGATTCGAAAATCCAATATGGCCAGCAGGCGGCCATTTTGAATTTCCCCATGAAATTTCGTTATCTTGAATTCTCAGGAACTGATGCATGGATCTTTGTCAAACTTGATACACAGGTTTCTCTAGTGGTCTAGTTGTGCAACTGGTAGCTTTTCTGGTCCGATGTCAAAATCCAATATGGCCACTAGGTGGCCATCTTGGATTTCCCCATGAGACTTTGTTATTGCAATTTCTCAGGAACTATTGCATGGATCTTTTTCAAATTTGGTACACAGGTTCTACCTGGTGTCTAGTTGTGCAAGATACCTTTTCTGGTCTGATTCGAAAATCCAATATGGCCTCCAGGCGGCCATTTTGGATTTCCCCATGAAATTTTATCGTGATTTCTCAGGAAACGCTGCATAGATCTTTCTCAAATTTGGTACACAGGTTCCCCTTGGGGTCCAGTTGTGCAAGATACCTTTTTGGTTCGATTCGAAAATCCAAGTTACGCTTCAAATTAATACTGTATTCCCGAGTTGTGACGTTGCATCACAAGAGTCGGCTTATCAAACGATGGGGCATAGTCTATATATTTACTATAGAGAATATCCATACTTTCACCTTCTATATCAAGGAGTTCAAGTGATTCCGAATTAAAATGTTTTTCTTCAAACTTTAAATCAGTTTACTTTAGTCCATGCCGTTGCAAGTGAACTGTCCCACCGTTTTGTCTGTCGAAGGGACGTCACTCTTGTGAAACAACGTCACAACTCGACAACCGTAGACTACTGCGTGGTTCGATCCAAGAGAGATAATCAAGGCTCATGCCAAAGTGTCAAAGAGATTAGTCTTCGCTTCCAGTACCCAATGATGACACGTGCAAAAAAAAAATACTACAAAACGAAGACGAAGCATCCTCCGGACATTCACTTTCAGACTAACTTTGCTCATTTCACTTGTACTATAACAACCGACAGCAAGTACAGTTTCTAGAAATCTTGAAACTCCTGAGCCTTAGATAGATAATATCTTGGTGTTTTTCAGTGTCCCTATTTCGATCTTTTTCGCTCAAATTCGAAATTCTGCATACAAAATTACAAATCAGTCGTTTGTTTTTAGTAACAATGGACAAAAAGATCCTCTTGTCATTAGCTTACAATTGTCAGACAATGGTGGGCGTATATTTGTCACATTTAACAATTTCCTCCACAAATCCGAAAATTTTTGCACAGTTCTAAGCTTGCATAACAAATGTATTTTATCGATTACTTGCTTAATCCATAAGCCTATTAGCAAAGCAAACGTCTGAACGAAATAGTCCGATATTCAGATAGTCTCCATCAGCTGTTTCTCCATTTTTCGTGGAAAATGCGCAGGTGCGCGCAGTTCGAGTAGCCAAGTGTGTCGGCTGCCAAAGGACTAGATAATACAGCCGCTGTGATTGGCCACCTAAGAGCCGGCAATATTTGCACTGGGGATTTATATGGCACAGCGTTTGCCGGAGTATAGCGTAGAGCATAGCTGTGACCTCGGCGACAATGGTTACAGGCCAATTTAACATAAATCGAATGTTTATCGAATGCTCCCGTAAGAAGTGGGCGAGCAATGTTCTAGTATTTATTTATGGACGACTTTGTATGTACGGGGCGGGGGCGGGGG
>JAVTVY010006410.1:0-40413 GCA_036873755.1 Hanleya hanleyi
GATTTTCGGTAAACTGTAGTACCAGAATTTTGCTCTGATTTGCAGTTGCGCTTTTAGAGCCTTTCCAATACTCTGCCAGACAATTAATTTGCATGTCACAGATGTCCGGAAAATCTGCTGTTATAAGCTTCAACATACTCGCCATTGTTAACTTGTACCCAGACGATGTCGTTCTTTTGGAACTGTATGATCACGGTACTAGAACCTATTGACCCTCTCGTGATTCTACTTCCTGATGAAAATATGTTGAGACGGATAACATCATTTACCACGAGATCAGTGTGGATAGCGTAGTTGGTTCCGCACATTATAGCCACATAAAACTGATATGGGCCTGAAATAGGGCAAAGGAATTTCCCAGACGTGTTGTTATAGGCATGTGCGCGGTTCGTGATGACGTCTCCGAACACAATTACTTGTTTAGGTCGAAGATGTTTCAAAATCCGATATAACATTGCGGAAAAGGCCACCACAAGTTCTGCTAAAAGAAGAAGACAAAAACAAGAGTTTCAATGCAGAAAACATGGGTGCCTTGAAGCCCTCAATCTGTACATGTATAAGAAGAACATCTTTGGCGAGTTCATGTTCAACTAAATTTTATTATTAGACGAGTGACATAGAAACAGAGAAACGTTAGCTCTGGTGAGCTGTTGGTCGTCTTATAAAATATATATTAATAATAACAGAAAATAAGACAAGGACATGTATGTACACAACAACACGTAAGCGGAGCACAACCCATCGCAAATACATTTTTGCGATTAGATAACACTTATAGATAAGTTGTTAAGATTCATAATATCCATACGCTACTAATACTACGGTTTTTACAACAGCGTTAACTTTCAACAATAGCATATTACTTTTAGAATAAGAAAGGATTTCGAATGTTCATTCCATCGCAATAAAGAATTTGTTCGGCATTATTCTTCTCTTGTCCATTACAGTGATGAAATGCACACAGCGGATTACGGTCGCATTGACAGCTAAGCTTGGAAAGTACCTTTGCTTCACGAGATTGTGGGTAGTAAAACACAACAAACTTGCAATTAAATGCTTCACGTTATGGGCGTGAGATTCTGCATGCATGTTACACGAAATGTGGAGACAGACCGTGTTTATCGTATGGAGACTACAGTTGGTGTGGTGATATATAGCGATCCGGAAAGAAAAGCGTTGTAATTTAGATTCTAGTTCCTCGCCTGGCCTCCCCGTCGAGCGAAAAATTGCAAGGAACATCTTTTCGATCAGCCCTTGTTGATCAGAACCACCGACAAAGTTAACTGCTTTCGTTTCTAAAATATTCGATGTCTGGTTAATGCACTGCATCTCGGCTCATCCTTGCCTTGAACATGTGCAATATAGAGGATATTTTTTGTATATTGATCATGTAATGAAGAGAATAGGTCATTACATATTGAATATACCGAGGGCATATATAATATATTTTATCAATTGGAAGGAGAAGTAATATTGAAAAGTTGCACTCATTCCATGACATGTAGTAAATACAATTCAATTTCATAGTATAGTTAGGCCATCAGCATTGGTTTCAGCAAGTCGGTATATTACGGAGCCGTAAAAGGGACATGGAAATTATTTTTTTCAATCCCTAAAATTTTTTTTTCTTCTTATTAAGTCGTTATAACGACTTAATAATAAGAAGAAAAAAAAAATTTCAGCCCCCATTTTTTTTTTTTTTTTTTTATTAAGTCGTTATAACGACTTAATAAGAAGAAAGAAAAAATTGTTCAGCCCCCATTTTTTTTTTTTTTTTAAGTCGTTATAACGACTTAATAAGAAGAAAAAAAAAATTCAGAGGTTGAAAAAAATAATTTCCATGTCCCTTTTACGGCTCCGTAGTATATACTGCGTCGTGATCAATTGTTTCTATTCTCGGGATTAAAAAAATATATATATTGGTTGTAATTGTTTTAAACTGTAAAGAATTACTAGTGAAATTTCACTCACGTAAGAGTGGAAATTGATCCCACTCAATGCTTGAGTGAGATTTTCACTCAACTTGAGTTACTTTTCACTCAACTGGAGTTAAATGCACTCAACTAGAATGACATTCACTCAAGCATAAGAGTGGAAATTGATCCCACTCAAGTTGAGTGACCTTGAGTGGTTTTAACTCAAGCTGAGTGAGAAGTAACTCGAGTTGAGTGAAAAGTAACTCAACTTAAGTGAAAAGTGACTCAAGTTTGAGTGAACAAATACATTTCACTCAAACCTGAGTGGAACAGTTCACTCAAGTTTTTTTAGATAGTATCCTTTTTGCCATTTTCATTGATCAATTGAGGTCGCTATACTAATTCGTTAGTAAAAGACGGAACATTATTAAACGACTGGTGGTTTTGGTTCAGGAAGAGGAAATACCGATTTTTTTGTCCACTGCACTGCATGTTACATAAAACATTCGCAATATTACGGTTCGTATTTGAGCGTGGGCTTTCAATGTTAGGCGTTCCTTTTTAGACACATCTTCGAATGTTCATTTCAAGGCAGCAAAGACTTTGTCCAGCTTTGCTTCGTTCCCGTTCTACACTGCAATGTATTTCAACAGACAGCAGAATGCTATGAAACACAGCAATTAACAGCACTAAACTTTGAGTAAATTTGCTTTCTGATTGCGGCTCGACACACAACAATCACACCGTCATACACTCATTGTTTGAAAAAGCAGTTGAGATAAATTTGACGTCGCTCTACATGCCGTGCCGGCTGATTTAAATCTTTCATGGTCTGGCCAACTCCATGAACGAATTCGGTGGAAATGAACATCACTTGGATGAGACTAAACATTCGACAACAAAAGACAACGGCTTCTGCTGAAATACCGCGCTGGACAAAGAACCGTAGTAATGGACAAGAGCAGCGTACTGCCGAAAAATGTCTTCATTGCGATGGAATGAATATTCGAAATCCTTTGTCATTCTAAAAGTAATATGCTAATGTTGAAAGTTGTAAAAACCGTAATAATCGTATATATTAAGGATCGAATCTGTTCTTTGTTAAAAATATACCGGAACACTTTACGAATATAAGTGACGAAATTCTTGACATGCAAATACCAACATGTTTAGCTATAAATATACAATAAAAGCGTTAAATTAGTACAAGTAAAAACGAGCAGTATTACATCCCATTGCGTACATAAAATGGACAAACTGATTATACACACATGGTATATACATGTTAGTGACAGGAACATGCGATACATGAACCTGTTTTTCACTCCATGCTTGGATAAGACTAATAAATTATTTTGAGCTGGTAGCAGCTCCACGGTTATTAGGAAGCTCGTTTCATAGCTTAGCAGCAGCGTGGTTAAAACTAAGGGTACCCTACAGTGTTGTTCGAACTCTTGGAATATCCGAGATATTTATATATCTGAAAGAATATGCCGACTGTTTCGGAGCAATAAGATCTTGAAGGTATAAGGGGCAGTAGTATAGTAAGCTTAAAAAAAGGTCATATTGCCCACTTTGCACTTAAACTTGAGGGGTAACTCTTGATTCCCGTGGAGCTTCCGCCACCAGCTCAAGGTTATAGATTTCACCAGCATTGGCTGTGTGCCAAGTTTTGACCACTATAGGTCTGGCAACCTTTGACCTTGTATTCCTCCGCGGTAATGCGGTCATGTCTGGGGGTGATGCGGTCGCGAGAAAAAGCTTCCGCGGAGAAAAAGTAGTCCCCAGACTTCAAATACGCTGCATGGTCCGATTGGGTCGTATGAGGTATCAATGTGAAGCATTCGTGAAGGGGAATCTGATGGGCTGGGTGTGGGGTTGAATTGTTGTCATTCTGCGCATGCGCGGTAGACGAAGTGTATGGAAATAGACGTTTTGGGACCGAGGGGAGCCCCTAATGGGCCGATGGAGTTGTATGAGGTATCAATGTGAAGCCTAGGGGAGGGGGCATCCGCCTGGACTAGTGTCTTGGCCGTTGTCAACATTCTGCGCATGCGCAGACAGGGAATTGTGGGAAAAGGGTATGGAAATACACGTTTTGGGGTCTTGGTGGGCCACTAGTGGTCCTATGGAGTCGTATGAGGTATCAATGTGAAGCATTCGTGAAGGAGCATCCGAGGGGATGGTTGACGTAGAACTGACGTCAGTCTGCGCATGCGCAGTAGACAAAGGCTATGGAAATATACGTTTTGGGATCTAGGGGAGCCCCTAATGGGCCGATGGAGTTGTATGAGGTATCAATGTGAAGCCTATTTGAGGGGGCATCTGCCTGGACTAGTGTCTCGGTCGTTGTCAACATTCTGCGCATGCGCAGACAGGGAATTGTGGGAAAAGGGTATGGAAATAGACGTTTTGGGATCTGGGTGAGCCACTAGTGGTCCTATGGAGTCGTATGAGGTATCAATGTGAAGGATACGTGAGGGGGCATCCGCCTGGAATAGTGTGCCGTTCGGGTTCAACATTCTGCGCATGCGCAGACAGAAAATTGTGAGAAAAGGGTATGGAAATAGAATAGACGTTTTGTGGTCTATGTGAGTCCCTAGGGGGCCGATGGGGTCGAGTGAGGTATCGTTGGGAAGGATACGTGAGAGGGCATCCGCCTGGACTAGTGTGTTGACCTTTTCGACATTCTGTGCATGCGCAGACAGGGAATTGTGGGAAAAGTGCATTGGAAGGAACGTTTTGGGGTCTAGGTGGGCCACTAATGGTCTGATTGAGTCGAGTGAGGTATCAATGTGATGCACACGTGAGGGCGCATCCGCCTGGGTGGATGGGTGTTTAAAATATCGTCATTCTGCTCATGCGCAGGCAGGCCGTAGTATGGAAATAAACATTTTGAGGCCGATATGGACCACTATTGGTCCGAATGTGTCTAGGGAAGTGTTATTTTGTAGCTCTCGGGGTGTAGACCACGACTTGAAGGGATGTCCACATCACCTGTCATCAGTGAGAGTCGTAGCGAAAGCGGGAGTTTCGGAGGTGCGATGGAATGCATTTGGAGAAGATAACGGTCTATTTTTCCATCCAACTACTTGGTAGGATTACCTGTGAGTGTGAGTGTATGCGCGCACGTGTGTGTGTGTGTGAGTGAGTGAGTGAGTGAGTGAAGCGTGCACAACGCCTGTGAGGCGTCTCCAACGCGCGTCTTAACGCATGGACGCACTAACGACGGTGAGTGAGTGAGTGAGTGGGATCCGATTGGACTACTGTATCGTCCGTTTTCATCATTTTGTGCATGCGCAGTCTGGCCGTAGTATAGAAAGCAGGCATTTTGAGATTTCGTGGAGGTTTGTTGAGTGGTTGACCATCCCTGGTCAAATGGACCATGTGAGGTATCAGTGTGAAGCTCTCGTAGGAAAAGTGGAAATTGTCTCTCATTTGAGGGGCGTTCACTTCCCAACCGGCCAACCCGGTGCATTATGGGACGTATCCAAAATGGCGGCGTCTGCCTTCTGGTTCAAGATGGCGGCACGTCCGGTGTCGAAAACTGCCCATTTTGTCGGAATGTGGTCATCTGGTGTCGAAAACTGGACCTTGTATGGGTCCCGCCTAATTTGGTGTAGAGATAGACCACTATTGGTCCGAATGCGTCCTGTGGGGTGTCATCTTGTAGTGGAGACGCCAGTCCGTATTGCATTTCAGCAACATCTGCCTTATGATGGCGCCACTGGGTCAAAATGGATCTTTGTTTTCCGTGTACGTCCGTGCATGTCTGTTCGAAGCGATAACTTCCTAATGCTTTGTTGGATTCTTCCGAAATTCGGAATATGCATTCCTTGTGACAAGAGGCCAGTCCGTATTGCATTTCAGCAACATCTGCCTGAAGGTGGCGCCACTCTTTCTTGCTTCTTTGTGTCCGTGGACGTCCATGTACGTCCGTGCATGTCTGTTCGAAGCGATAACTTCCTAAAGCTTTGTTGGATTCTTCAACAATTCGGAATACGCATTCCTTGCGACAAGACGCCAGTCCGTATTGCATTTCAGCAACATCTGCCTGAAGGTGGCGCCACTGGTTCTTGCTTCTTTGTGTCCGTGGATGTTCGTGTACGTCCGTGCATGTCTGTTCGAAGCGATAATTTCCTAACACTTTTTTGGATTTTTCCGAAATTCGGCATACGCATTCCTGCGACAAGACGCCAGTCCGTATTGCATTTCTCCAACATCTGCCTGAAGGTGGCGCCACTGGGTCAAAATGGATCTTGTTTTTCCGTGTACGTCCGTGCATGTCTGTTCGAAGTGATAACTTCCTAAAGCTTTGTTGGATTCTTCCGAAATTCGGAAAACGCATTCCTTGCGACAAGACGCCAGTCCGTATTGCATTTCAGCAACATCTACCTGAAAGTGGCGCCACTGGTTCTTGCTTTTTTATGTCCGCGGATGTCCGTGTACGTCCGTGCATGTCTGTTCGAAGCGATAGCTTCCTAACGCTTTGTTGGTTTTCTTCCGAAATTCGGCATACGCATTTCTTGCGACAAGACGCCAGTCCGTATTGCATTTCAGCAACATCTGCCTGAAGGTGGATTTCAAAATCTGCCGTCTAACTGGGAAAATGTTGTTGCTGCATCAGCCGATCATTGACCCTCCGTAGAAGATACTACATGTATAGGCTAATACATGTACCATGCCATGAGATGATGCTTGGGATTGTATTTCGCCCACTTACATCTACAGGTGGCGACACCTGCTGGCAAATTTAAAATTTGGTTTCCGGGCAATAGGTTGATGCCTTCAGCTTCTCGTCAAATTTGGTTTGCAGATAATGCCTTGAGATGTCACTTGGGGTTGCTTCTCGGTTACATAATTTCCATGCTTCACTGCAATCAACTTTCAGTCAATCGTTCTGAGATGATCTTAAAACTTGGGAAGGCAGAAAGACCCTTCCACATCCAACGCCTTTGAAGCAGCAGTTGCCTCCCTCATGTATATCCCCTGAGACCAACAATGCTAAAAAATATTGCTGCCATTTCGGCGGGGAACCTAGCATCCTCTGGCTGCTTGTTCTTTTTAAGACATTGAGCTGTCTGCAGGCTTTATTACACAAATCTAAATTATTGGAGTTGAAGTTTAATTGGAAGTCTAACGACCCACCCATTAATTTAAATTCATCAGAGCAAACAAATTCAGAGTCTCTCAAGTTAAATATTATGTTTTTCTTATGCGTCTTTTCGCCAATGTCAAACGCCTGGCAGAGCTGGCAACGTATACATATTAGTAGTATGTTCACGTGAAAACAGATATCATTGACCTTTGACCTCGGGCCAAACCACTTTTAGCCGGGAGGGGTGCAAGGTTGTTATGCAAAGAATGCTTTAACCCAAGCGAGAGGTCAAGGCCGCTATAGCTCCGGCAAAGGTCATTGAGTGCACTTCCGGTCACGTGACCTTTGGGCGCATGTATTCTTCCACGGTGATGCGGTCTGGCGGTGATGCGGTCTGCTTCCTCGGACAGAAAGTAGTCCCACCGGGAAAAAAATGCATGGAATGCATGTATGGACCCTGGGATGTACTGTACATGTAGGTACTAGGGTCCTAGTGGGAAATGAACCACGGTCGCTTTATCTAGAGGCCTACGCTCTACCATTAGGGCACGAGTTATAGGCTGCAAACCAAGGTTGAAAATAGCATATATATGTCTACCATATGGCCCATACTGGCCCACTGCCCAATGTTGAGCCTTGGGCTCTAGGTGGGTCCCTAGTGGTCCGATGGAGTCGAGTGAGGTATCAGTGTAAAGCAGTCTTGAGGGGGCATCCCCCTGGACTAGTGTGTGGTCCGTGTGTAACATTCTGCGCATGCGCAGACACGGAATCGTGGGAAAAGGGTATGGAAATAGACGTTTTGGGGTCTAGGTGGGCCACTAGTGGGCCGATGGCGTCGTATAAGATATCAGTGTGAAGCATTCGTGAGGGAGCATCCGCTTGAACTAGAGTGTCGTCCTTGTTCAACATTCTGCGCAGACAAGGAATTGCGGGAAAAGAGTATGGATATAGTCGTTTTGGGATCTAGGTGGGTCACTATTGTTCTGATGGAGTCGTATGAGGTATCAATGTGAAGCATTCGTGAAGGAGCATCCGACTGGACTAGTGTGTTGCCCGTGTTCAAAATTCTGAGCATGCGCGGACAGCGAATTGTGGGAAAAGGGTTAGGAAATAGACGTTTTGGGGTCTAGGTGGGCCACTAGTGGACCGATGGCGTCGTATGAGGTATCAGTGTGAGGCATACGTGAGGAGGCATCCGATTGGACTAGTGTGTTGTTCGTGTTCAACGCCCTGCGCATGCGCAGACAGGAAATTGTGCGAAAAAAGCATTGGAAATCGACGTTTTGGGGTCTAGGTGGGCCACTCCGATGGAGTCGAGGGCGGTATCAATGTGAAGCATACGTGAGGGAGCATCCGACTAGCTGGGTGTGACGTGGAACTGTCATTCTGCGCATACTCAGTAGACAAAGGCTAAGGAAATAGATGTTTTGGGGTCTAGCTGGGTCCCTAGTGGTTCGATTGAGTCGAGTGAGGTATCAGTGTAAAGCAGTCGTGAGGGGTCCCCCTGGACTAGTGTGTCGTCCGTGTTCAACATTCTGCGCATGCGCAAACAGGGAATTGTGGGAAAAGGGTATGTAAATAGAGGTTTTGGGGTCTAGGCGGCCGGCTAGTGGTCCGATGGAGTCGTATGAGGTGTCTATGTGAAGCATACGTGAAGGAGCATCCGCCTGGCCTAGTGTATCGTTCGTGTTCGACATTCTGCGCATGCGCGGACAGGGAATTGTGGGAAAAGGGAGTTGGAAATAGACGTTTTGAGGTTAAGGTGTGTCACTCTTGGACCGATGGAGTCGAGTGAGGTATCAATGTGAAGCACTCGTGAAGGAGCATCCGCTTGTCCTAGTGTGTAGCCCGTGTTCGACATTCAGACAGGGAATTGTGGGAAAAGAGTATGGAAATAGACGTTTTTGGGTCTAGGTGGGCCACTAGTGGGCCGATGGCGTCGTATGGGGAATCAATTTGAAGCGTTCGTGAAAGAGCATCCGCCTGGACTAGTGTGTCGTCCGTGTTCAACATTCTGCGCATGCGCGAACAGGGAATTTTTGGAAAAGGGTATGTAAATAGAGGTTTTGGGGTCTAGGTGGCCCACTGGTGGCCCGATGGAGTCGTATGAGGTATCAATGTGAAGCATACGTGAAGGAGCATCCGCCTGGACTAGTGTGTCGTTCGTGTTCGACATTCTGCGCATGCGCGGACAGGGAATTTTTGGAAAAGGGAGTTGGAAATAGACGTTTTGAGGTCTAGGTGTGTCACTCTTGGACCGATGGAGTCGAGTGAGGTTTCAATGTGAAGCATTCGTGAAGGAGTATCCGCCTGTACTAGTGTGTAGTCCGTATTCCACATTCTGCGCATGCGCAGACAGGGAATTGTGGGAAAAGAGTATGGAAATAGACGTTTTGGGGTCTAGATGGGCAACTAGTGGGCCGCTGGCGTCGTATGAGGTATCAATGTGAAACATTCGTGAAAGAGCATCCGCCTGGACTAGTTTGTCGCCCGTGTTAAATATGCGCAGACAGGGAATTGTGGGAAAAGTACATTGGAAGGAACGTTTTGGGGTCTAGGTGGGCCACCAGTGGGCCGAGGGAGACGAGTGAGGTAACAATGTGAATCAGACGTGAGGTAGCATCCGACTGGGTGAATGTGGGGTGGGAATATCGTAATTCTGTGCATGCGCAGACAGACCGTTGTAAGGAAATAGACATTTTGGACCGATATGGACCACTATTGGTCCAAATGGGGCGTGGGAGGTGTCAAAGTGAAGCTTTTGTGGGGTAGAATCAGAATGGTATCTTTTTTATTGCAAGTCGCGTCAATCTACGCATGCCCAGTTGGGTGTAGTAAGTAAAGTGGCCATTTTGGGGAGTGCGTGGGGTGTGTTTGGGGTAGAGATGGACCATCCTTGGTCCAAATGGGTAGTGGGAGGTGTCAAAGTGAAGCTTTGACACCTCACACCGCATGCGCAGACAAGGAATTGTGGGAAAAGAGTATGGATATAGTCGTTTTGGGATCTAGGTGGGCCACTATTGGTCTGATGGAGTCGTATGAGGTATCAATGTGAAGCATTCGTGAAGGAGCATCCGTCTGGACTAGTGTGTTGTTCGTGTTCAAAATTCTGAGCATGCGCGGACAGCGAATTGTGGGGAAAAGGGTTAGGAAATAGACGTTTTGGGGTCTAGGTGGACCACTAGTGGACCGATGGCGTCGTATGAGGTATCAGTGTGAAGCATACGTGAGGAAGCATCCGATTAGACTAGTGTGTTGTTCGTGTTCAACATCCTGCGCATGCGCACACAGGGAATTGTGGAAAAAGAGCATTGGGAATCGACGTTTTGGGGTCTAGGTGGGCCACTCGTGGTCCGATGGAGTCGAGTGCGGTATCAATGTGAAGCATACGTGAGGGAGCATTCGACGAGCTGGCTGTGACGTGGAACTGACGTCATTCTGCGCATGCTCAGTAGATGAAGGCTAAGGAAATAGATGTTTTGGGGTCTAGCTGGATCCCTAGTTGTCCGATTGAGTCGAGTGAGATATCAGTGTAAAGCAGTCGTGAGGGGTCCCCCTGGACTAGTGTGTCGTCCGTGTTCAACATTCTGCGGAATTGTGGGAGTGGTCCGATGGAGTTGTATGAGGTATCAATGTGAAGCATACGTGAAGGAGCATCCGCCTGGACTAGTGTGTCGTTCGTGTTCGACATTCTGCGCATGCTCGGACAGGGAATTGTGATAAAAGGGAGTTGGGAATAGACGTTTTGAGGCCTAGGTGTGTCACTCTTGGACCGATGGAGTCGAGTGAGGTATCAATGTGAAGCATTCGTGAAGGAGCATCCGCCTGTGCTAGTGTGTTGTCCGTGTTCGACATTCTGCGCATGCGCAGACAGGGAATTGTGGGAAAAGAGCATGGAAATAGACGTTTTGGTTTCTAGGTGTGTCACTCTTGGACCGATGGAGTCGATTGAGGTATCAATGTGAAGCATTCGTGAAAGAGCATCCGGTTGGTCTAGTGTGTCGTCCGTTTTCAACATTCTGCGCATGCGCAAACAGGAAATTGTTGGAAAAGGGTATATAAATAGAGGTTTTGGGGTCTAGGTGGCCCACTAGTGGTCCGATGGAGTCGTATGAGGTATCAATGTGAAGCATACGTGAAGGAGCATCCGTCTGGACTAGTGTGTCATTCATGTTCGACATTCTGCGCATGAGCGGACAGGGAATTGTGGGAAAGGGGAGCTGGAAATAGAGGTTTTGAGGACTAGGTGTGTCACTCTTGGACCGATGGAGTCGAGTGAGGTATCAATGTGAAGCATTCGTGAAAAAGCATCCGCCTGTACTAGTGTCTAGTCCGTGTTCGACATTCTGCGCATGCGCAGACAGGGAATTGTGGGAAAAGAGTATGGCAATAGACGTTTTGGGGTCTAGGTGGGCCACTAGTGGGCCGATGTCGTCGTATGAGGTATCAATGTGAAGCATTCGTAAAAGAGCATCCGGCTGGACTAGTGTGTCGTCCGGGTTCAACATTCTGCGCATGCGCAAACAGGGAATTGTGGGAAAAGGGTGTGTAAATAGAGGTTTTGGGGTCTATGTGGCCCACTAGTGGTCCGATGGAGTCGTATGAGGTATCAATGTGAAGCATACTTGAAGGAGCATCCGCCTGGACTAGTGTGTCGTTCGTGTTCGACATTCTGCGAATGAGCGGACAGGGAATTGTGGGAAAATGGAGTTGGAAATAGACGTGTTGGGGTCTAGGTGGGCCACTAGTGAGCCGCTGGCGTCGTATGTGGTACCAGTGTGAAGCATTTGTGAAATAGCATCCGCCTGGACTAGTTTGTCGCCCGTGTTCAATATTCTGCGCATGCACAGAAAGGGAATTGTGGGAAAAGTACATTGGAAGGACCGTTTTGGGGTCTATGTGGGCCACCATTGGGCCGAGGGAGACGAGTGAGGTATCAATGTGAAGCAGACGTGAGGGAGCATCCGACTGGGTGAATGTGAGGTAGGAATATCGTCATGCTGTGCATGCGGAGGCAGGCCGAAGTTTGGAAATAGACATTTTGGACCGATATGGATCACTATTGGTCCAAATGGGGCGTGGGAGGTGTCAAAGTGAAGCTTTTGTGGGGTAGAATCAGAATGGTATGTTTTTTTATTGCAAGTCGCGTCAATCTGCGCATGCACAGTTGGGTGTAGTAAGTAAAGTGGCCATTTTGGGGGGTGCGTGGGGTGTGTTTGGGGTAGAGATTGACCATCCTTGGTCCAAATGGGTCGTGGGAGGTGTCAAAGTGAAGCTTTTGTGGGGTAGAGTCAGAATGGCATGTTTTTGATTGCAAGTCGCGTAAATCTGCGCATGCCCAGTTGGGTGTAGTAAGTAAAGTTGCCATTTTGGGGGGTGCGTGGGGTGTGTTTTGGGTAGAGATGGACCATCCTTGGTCCGAATGTGTCGTGTGGGGTGTCATTTTGTAGCTCTCGGGGTGTAGACCCCGATTTGAGGGCTGTCTGCGTCATCTGTGACGTCACCGGTGAGGTCATCAGTACGAGTAGTAGCGAAAGTGGGCATTTTGGGGCAGTGAAGGAAGGTATTTGGTGTAGAGATGGACCATCCTTGGTCCGAATGCGTCGTGTCGGGTGCCATTTTGTAGCTTTCGTGGTATAGCCCCCGATATGTGGGATGTTGACGTCATCTTTGACGTCATTGGTGACGTCATCACTAGGAGTTGTAGCCAAAGTGGGCATTTTGGGGCAGTGAAGGAAGGTATTTGGGGTAGATATGGGCCATCCTTGGACCGAATGCGTCGTGTGGGGTGTCATTTTGTAGCTCTCGGGGTGTAGACCCGATTTTAGGTATGTCCACAGCATCTGCGACGTGAACTGTGACGCCATCAGTACGAGTAGTAGCGAATGTGGGAATTTTGTGGAAGTGAAGGAAGGTATTTGGTGTAGAGATGGACCACTATTGGTCCGAATTGTGGTGTATCAGTGTGAAGCTATCGTTGGCCAGACTGGCTTGTTTTAATTGGAAATCGCGCCAATCTGCACATGCGCAGTTGGCCAGTGGGTTTTTCCCGTCGTACCTCCGTCTTCCATCCGGGTACTGTGGTTTTACATCCGGGTCCTCATCTTACATTGGTGTTTTTCCATGTTTACTGTCACGTGACCGTAGCCGGAAGTTGTCATAAGACAGGTAGCTTCCATGCACAGAATACATGTACTCTGCGCATGTCCATGTATTTTGTGCATATCCATGCACATGTACTATGTGCCTGTACATGTACTATTTGCCTATAGATGTAATCTGTTCATGTACATGTACTCTGTCAATACACAACTAGGATGACAGGTCAATCATTTTATTATCCCCTCCAGTACATCATACCCAAGCTGGGGAAGCCGCGTTGGGTGTGTTTACAATACAAGTAGCATCTTGTCCAATCAGAGGCCGCCATTTGCATCTGTCATATTCGTTCTTGCCCGTTAGATGTATTCTCGGCTGTCCAATCAGAAGTCGCCATTTCAAAAAGTTCAATCTTTGCTCGGTGTGACCTAATATGGTTCTTACTCATTCATTCATCTGTCTGTACATATGTTAGAAGTCTCTCTTTCGAGATAATTGCGGCCATATTTTTCCGTACAAGGAAAAAACGGCCTTTGGTGGCAAGCTCTCACTTCGCACACTGGCAAATCTCCTCTCTCCTCGTTCAAAGATCACACCCGGCCAAGGGAACACCTTCAAGGCAGGTCAGGCATCGCTGGCGATGGTAGCGGAGACCTCCGGGCTCTCTCCTGGTTGAGCTGTAACCCACACTGAAGAAATCATCTATCATTTCCATAGTTATGGGCGCGTAACTTTTGGTCACTCTTTTGGGAAGTCGAGCGGGAACCGGCACCTGTTCATCAATCTTCAACGATTGCTCCTCTGCCTTGGAATTGACTGGCTTTTCCATTTGATCGGGTCTGGTACAGGTTGTCAGAAATGTACATATAACATGCGTGTTTCGGTATTGATAGTTAGAGGAGAATAGGAGAATAGGGGAGGTGACCGTCCTATCAACCAATCAGAAGTCACCATTTCAGAAAGTTTCATCTTCGTTCTGTGTAACCTAAACGTCTTCGGGCAATCCATGATACTGAAGCTCGGAGCTCTTACTTCTCCCATTCAGCACTAGGATCAATTTCCATCGGCTCTTCAATTCGCGGCGGATCGACCTCCATGGGTTCTTCCATTCTCAGATGCTTTCCCATAGAAACTGAAATATCCGGTCTCGAGTGTGGCGAGCGTGATCCGTGTATGACATTTTGGTAACCTCTCAATTGACTCGGATGCTTAAAGACTATATCATAATCTGTACATGTATGCGTGGGCAATTCGTGGCGCGCACGTGTGTGACAACGTAAACTGTCCAAGCGATGAAAGTACTTCGAGCATTTATGCAAGAGAACATATCGGCTGTGGATCTGGAAATGATGAATGCGGTAACAATTCTGGCTCTCATAGGCCAACATAGGAGTACCCGGATGTTCTACAGTCCCGGATGTTCCAAGGTCACCGGATGTACAAGAACCCGGATGTACACGGATGTAAAAGTGACCGGATGTTCACGAATGGTCCACCATTCCGGACTTCTATCAGGCCCAGATTCTCTTTCGGAAGATATGGAGGCTCTGAAGAGCCGTTCTTTTCTGTCGCTGTAAGACGGAACTGTCATTGTCGCAGCGTCAGGGTCAATAGGGCAAAGATCATTGTGAGACAAACGAGCCGTCGCTGGTTCCGGCGTGAGCGCTCGTGGTCCAAAGCCCGAGCATCGAGGATGGCTGTCATAGTCCATTAGTCGTGGGTGATGGCACACCTCTGCATCGAGTGCACTCTGTCGACGATCGCTACTGTGAACTCTTTCAGGATCTGGCGTCGCCCCTCGTGGTCGTCGCCATCTCCAAACATGGACCGAACCACTGGTCGGTAACCCGTGAGTGAATTAACCACGGTCGCTTGCTGTAAAATGCGAGTCGCATAGGGATGGGTCTCCGTCATGGCTCTGCAACAGTAGGAACGGGTTTTATAGACCATGTTACACATGCGCGCCTACAAGTAGCCCTACGTGTGTAGTCCGTGATAAGTACTATTCTGATTGGTTAGTCCAAAAAGAGAGCAACAACAACAACAACAACAACAAAGATTACAGGTCAATCCTTTTATTATCCCCTCCACCACAGCACATCGACGCTGGGGAAACCGCTATGGGTGTGTTTACAATTCACTTATGCTATTGCTCGTGTATTCAGAAGTTCATAATGCTGATATCAGGCTGCTCTTGTCCAATCAGAAGCCGACCCTCATAATAAGTATAATTCATGTTGC
The DNA here is from genome assembly GCA_036873755.1 of Hanleya hanleyi. Taxonomy (NCBI): domain Eukaryota; kingdom Metazoa; phylum Mollusca; class Polyplacophora; order Lepidopleurida; family Hanleyidae; genus Hanleya; species Hanleya hanleyi. Next base: position 15,355 of record JAVTVY010006410.1, read on the forward strand.
AGGTTGGAACACAAACTGTGGACGTCTTTCGGATTGATGGGGATCAACTGACTCTGGAGTCTGAAGACTCGACTGCAAAGCTGGCATTCATGGCTGGGTGCCTTATGGACCGACCGTTGATGTCGCCGTAAATTATCCTTACGATTAAATGACTTCCCGCAGATCGAACATGTATACTCGCCAACAGCACCTTGAAAAATAGACTCATGGATGGGGTCAAACATCGCGGGCTCCTCAACCCTCAAGCGTGCATGTCCATGGATTACACGTTGGTGAGATCTCAACTGGCTGTGTAGTTTGAAGCGGTGTCCACAATCCCCACATTGATGCCTGGATGTCTCATGGATACACCGTTCATGGCGGTGTAAATTATCCAGGCGATTAAATATATCTCCACAGGACTCGCAGGTGTACTGGGCAGTAGCGTCGTGGATGGTAGACTCATGGCGTTGTAAGTCGTGCAAGCGTGTAAAGGACTTGGAGCAAGTGATACACGTGAACATCGTGTCGTAAGTGGTTGAACGTGTGTCTGCTGAAATTATCAGTCCGCTGCTCTTTTATAGCAAGCTAGCTGTCGATCTATTTTTAGAACATTCAGTTCAACTACCCCCAAGTCGAGTGTGTGTGTGTATGTGTGGGCAGTGGATTTACATCCGAGACCTTGTCAACATCCGGGTTTCCCAGTGGGTTTTTGCCGTCGTTCCTTCGTCTTTCATCCGGGTACTGTGGTTTTACATCCGGGTCCTCATCTTAGATCCGGATTTTTCCATGTTTACTGACACGTGTCCGGAACCGGAAGTTGTCACAAGACAGGTGGCGACCCAACGCCCGGTGGTGGTGGTAGCTCCCGTGGGGCGGAGCTCGGAGCTCTTGGAGCTCAATTTTCGGAAGTGACGTCATCGTATGCATGCGCACGCATCGATGGTGCACCTTGTACCCTATAGCCCTATTTGACCCCATCCATGAGTTTACTTTTCAAGGTGCTGTTGGCGAGTATACATGTTCGATCTGCAGGAAGTCATTTAATCGTAAGGATAATTTAGTACGACATCAACGGTCGGTCCATAAGGCACACAGCCATGAATGCCAGCATTGCAGTCGAGTCTTCAGACTCCGCGGTCAGTTGATCCCCATCAATCGGAAGACGTCCACAGTTTGTGTTCCATCCTTCAACATGATTTATACTTATTCTGGGGGTCGGCTTCTGATTGGACAAGAGCAGTCTGAGATCAGCACAATGAACTTCTGAATACACGGACAATAGCATAAGTGAACTGTGAACACACCCATAGTGTTTCCCCCAGCGTGGATGTGCTGTGATGGAGGGGATGATTAAAGGATTGACCTGTAATCTTTGTTGTTGTTGTTGTTGTTGCTCTCTTTCTGGACTAACCAATCAGAATAGTACTTATCACGGACTACACACAGAGATACTTGTATGCGCGCATGTGTAACATGGTCTATGAAACACGTCCCTCTGGACCCCATACCCATTCCTACTGTTGCAGAGCCATGACGGAGACCCATCCCTATGCGACCTTGCATTTTACCGCATGCGACCGTGGTTAATTCACTCACGAATTACCGAGCAGTGGTTCGGTCCATGTTTGGAGATGGCGACGACAACGAGGGGCGACGCCAGATCCTGAAAGAGTTCACAGAAGCGGTCCGCGACAGAGTGCACACGATGGAGAGGTGTGCTATCACCCGACTACTGGACTATGACAGCCATCCTTGAGCTCGGGATATGGACCACGAGCGCTCACGCCGGAACCAGTGACGGCTCGTTGATCTTTGCCCTATTGACCCTGACGCTGTGGCAATGACAGTTCCGTCTTAAACGACAGAAAAGAACGGCCTCCACATCTTCCCAAAGAGAATCTGGGCCTGATAGAAGTCCGGGATGGCGGACCATTCGTGAACATCCGGGCACTTTTACATCCGTGGACTTTTACATCCGGGGACTGTGGAACATCCGGGAGTGAAGAACATCCGAGTACTCCTATGCTGGCCTATAAGAGCCAGAATTTTTACGGCATTCATCATTTCCAGATTCGCAGCCGATATGTTCTCTTGCTCAACTTGCTCAAAGCGCCTTTATCGCCGGGACATTTTACGTTGTCACACACGTGCACGCCACGAAGTACCCACGCATACATGTGCAGATTGTGATATACCCTTTAAGCATCCCAGTCAATTGAGGCGTTACCAAAATGTCATACACGGATCTCGGTCGCCACTCTCCAGACCGGATATTTCAGTTTCTTTGGGAATGCATCTGAGAATGGAAGAACCCATGGAGGTCGAACCGCCGCCGCGAATTGAAGAGCCGATGAAAATTGATCCCAGTGCTGAATGGGAGATGTAAGAGCTCTGAGCTTCAGTATCATGGATTGCCCTAAGACGTTCTGGTTACGCTGAACGAAGATTACACTTTCTCAAATGGTGGCTTCTGATTGGTTTATAGAACGGTCACCTCCCCTATTCTCCTGTTCCCCTTTAACTATAAATACGGAAACACGCATGTCAGCTGTACATTTCTCACTACCTGTACCAGACCCGATCAAATGAAAAAGCCAGCCAATTTCAAGGCAGAGGAGCAATCGTTGAAGATTGATGAACAGGTGCCGGTTCCCGCTCGACTTCCCAAAAGAGTTACCAAAAGATACCCGCCCATAACTATGGAAATGATAGATGTGGGAAAGCCCGGAGATCTCCGCTACCATCGCCAGCGATGCCTGACCTGCCTTGAAGGTGTACCATTGGCCGGGTGTGATCTTTGAACGAGGAGAGACGAGATTTTCCAGTGTGCGAAGCGAGAGCTTGCCACCAAAGGCCGTTTTTTCCTTGTACGGAAAATATGGCCGCAATTATCTCGAAAGAGAGACTTCTAACATATGTACAGACAGATGAATGAATGAGTAAGAACCATATTAGGTCACACCGAGCAAAGATGAAACTTTCTGAAATGGCAACTTCTGATTGGACAGCCGAGAATACATCTAACGGGCAAGAACGCATTTGACAGATGCAAATGGCGGCCTCTGATTGGACAAGAGGCTACTTGTATTGTAAACACACCCAACGCGGCTTCCCCAGCTTGGGTATGATGTACTGGAGGGGATAATAACATGATTGACCTGTCATCCGAGTTGTTGTTGTTCTCTCACCGGTCTACATCATGCGACATTGTACAGAGTGCACGTTCATTGAGAGAGAGAGAGAGAGAGAGAGAGAGAGAGAGAGAGAGAGAGAGAGAGCGAGAGATTGAAGTTTTAACGTCGCATTCCGCAATATTTCAGCTATATAGCGACATGGACAGAGGGTATGTACATGGATTTGAACAGAGTATGTTCACATGGACGCGGATAGAGTACATGTAGATTGACATGCACAGTGTACATTTACATGAACAATGAACATGTGTATTGACAGAGTACATGTACATGAACAGATTACATGTACAGGCAAATAGTACATGTACAGGCACATACTGCATGTGCATAGATATGCACAGAATACATGGACATGCGCAGAGTACATGTATTCTGTGCATGGAAGCAACCTGTCTTGTGACAACTTCCAGTTCCGGTCATGTGACAGTAAACATGGAAAAACCCGATGTAAGATGAGGACCCGGATGTAAAACCACAGTACCCGGTAGGACGGGAAAACCCACTGGCCAACTGCGCATGCGCAAACTGGAGCGACTTCCAATGAAAACAAGCCAGTCTGACCCACGAGAGCTTCACACTGATAACCCACACGGTCCGTTCGGACCAATAGTGGTCCATCCCTACACCAAATACCTTCCTTCACTTCCACAAAATGCCCACTTTCGCTACTAGCCGTACTGATGACGTTACAGATGCTGTGGACATACCTGAAATCGAGTGTACACCCTAAGAGCTACAAAATGACACCACACACGACGCATTTGTGCCAGGAATGGTCCATATCTACCCCAAATACCTTCCTTCACTGCACAAAAATGCCCATTTTCGCTACTACTCGTACTGATGACGTCACCGATGACGTCACAGATGACGCAGACATTCCTCAAATCGGGATCTACACCCAAAGAGCTACAAAATGACATCCCACACGACGCATTCGGACCAAGGATGGTCCATTTCTACCCCAAACATACCCCACGTACCCCCAAAATGGCCACTTTACTTACTACACCCAACTGCGCATGCGGAGATTGGCCCGACTTGCAATAAAAAACATGCCATTCTGACTCTACCCCACAAAAGCTTCACTTTGACACCTCCCACGACCCATTTGGACCAATAGTGGTCCATATCGGCCCCAAAATGTCTATTTCCATACAACGGCCTGCTTGCGCATGCGCAGAATGACGATATTCCTACCCCACATTCACCCAGTCGGATGCTCCCTCACGTGTGCTTCACATTGATACCTCACTCGACTCCATCGGTCTACTAGGGGCCCACCTAGATCCCAAAACGTTCCTTCCAATGCACTTTTCCCCCAATTCCCTCTCTGCGCATGCGCAGGATATTGAACACGGGCGACACACTAGCCCAGACGGATGTTCCTTCACGGATGCTGCTTCACATTCATACCTCATTCGACTCCATCGGACCACGAGTGGCCCACCAAGACCCCAACACGTCTATTTCTAATGCCCTTTTCCCCACAATTCCCTGTCTGCGCATGCGCAGAATGTTGAACACGAGCAACACACTAGTCCAATCGGATGCTTCCTCACGTATGCTTCACACTGATACCTCATACGACGCCATCGGTCCAATAGTGGCCCCACTAGACCCCAAAAACGTCTATTTCCTTACCCTTTTCCCACAATTCCCTGTCCGCGCATGCTCAGAATTTTGAACACGGACAACACACTAGTGCCGGTGGATGCTCCTTCTCGAATGCTTCACATTCATACCTCAATCGACTCCATCGGGCCACGAGTGGCCCACCTAGACCCCAAAACGTCTATTTCCAATGCCCTTTTCCCACCATTCTCTGTTTGCGCATGCGCAGAATGTTGAACACGAACGACACACTAGTCCAATCGGATGCTTCCTCACGTGTGCTTCACACTGATACCTCATACGACTCCATCGGACCATTAGTGGTCCACCTAGATCCCAAAACGTCTATTTCCATACCCCTTTTCCACAATTCCCTGTTTGCGCGTGCGCAGAATGTTGAACACGGACGACACACTAGTCCACGGGGATGCCCCCTCACGACTGCTTTACACTGATACCTCACTCGACTCCATCGGACCACTAGTGACCCACCTAGACCCAAAACGTCTATTTCCATAAACTTTGTCTACTGCTCATGCGCAGAATGCCGTCAGTTCCACGTCACACCCAGACCATTGGATGCTCCCTCACGCATGTTTCACATTGATACCTCATTCGACTCCATCGGGTCACGAGTGGCCCACCTAGACCCCAAAACGTCTATTTCCAATGCCCTTTTCCCACAATTCTCTGTTTGCGCATGCGCAGAATGTTGAACACGAACGACACACTAGTTCAATCGGATGCTTCCTCACGTGTGCTTCACACTGATACCTCATACGACTCCATCGGACCATTAGTGGTCCACCTAGACCCCAACACGTCTATTTCCATACCCCTTTTGCACAATTCCCTGTTTGCGCGTGCGCAGAATGTTGAACACGGACGACACACTAGTCCAGGGGGGATGCCCCCTCACGACTGCTTTACACTGATACCTCAATCGACTCCATCGGACCACTAGGGACCCATCTAGACCCCAAAACGTCTATTTCAATACACTTTGTCTACTGTGCATGCGCAGAATGACGTCAGTTCCACGTCACACCCAGTCCGTCGGATGCTCCCTCACGTATGCTTCACATTAATACCTCATTCCACCCCATCGGCCCACTAGGGGCTCATCTAGACCCCAAAACGTCCACCCCTATGTACCCACTACGCATGCGCACAGTGACTTTTTCATAAAATTTCAACCAATCGCTTCGTGACCACGCCCATCGTGTTCTCTGTGTGGAGATGTAAAAAACAAGACCAAACAACCCATACTACAATGGCCAGGAGTAAATTTCCCATTAGGTTCAACATTGGCCAGTGGGCGCAGTATGGGCCATATGGTATATGCTATTTTCAACCTTGGTTTGTAGCCTATAACTCGTGGCCTAATGGTAGAGCGTCGGCCTCTAGATAAAGCGACCGGGATTCAATTTCCACCGGGACCCTAGTACTTACATGTACAGTACATCGCAGGGTCCATACATGCATTCCATGCATTTTTCCCCCGTGGGACTACTTTCTGTCCGCGGAAGCAGACCGCATCACCGCCAGACCGCATCACCACGGAGGAATACATGCCCCCAAAGGTCACGTGACCGGAAGTGCACTCAATGACCTCTGCCGGAACTATAGCGGCCTTGACCTCTCGTTTGGGTTAAAGCATTCTTTGCATAACAACCTTGCACCCCTCCCGACTAAAAGTGGTTTGGCCCGAGGTCAAAGGTCAATGATACTTTTTCTCACGTGAACATACTACTCATATTATTGGTCACGAAGATCACCGTAACCCACTGTGGTACACACCTATGTACATAAAGGAGCCGCGATCGAATTGAATATAATTCGCAGATTTTCCGCTATCTCAGGAGAACGTATGAAAATGCTAACAGGTCTGAGCCAATTTAGTTTTGTACATTGCTGTTGAACCGCACATACGACCGTCTCTTCAATGCATCTCTTCGGCCAGAAACTAGCCTGTATTTCTGTCTTCAGATTTCTTTATATTTCTTGCCTGTTGCATTTTGATGCAGATATAGTGTCATGTAAACGGTCTTTTCAGGCTGGAAGCAGGCATTCCTTTTGGACGATGGCTGGTTACTGAATGTCGGACTTGACGCGCGTATTGAGCTTAATTAAACGGTGTCCTTATTGCGCTTACAGATTTAAGAATGAAATTTTTGAAGTGATGTTCACTTCAACTAAGTTAAACATAGTAGCGATCTAAACCGGATCGAGGTAACAAAAGTAACGTCCCGCCGGTCCCAGTCGATCTTACCAGATACATTCCAAATGTACCAAAGATGAAAATTTCAATTTGATTATAGTGCACCATTTGTACCTGTGCTGTGTGTTTGCTCCAAAACCATCAGGTTTGTAGAATTGGTTCTCAACTATTTCATTTCTCTCTGCAGTTGTTTTCTCTGGCATGGTCTTCAAACATCTCAGTAGTTAAATTTGATATTCTCAGCAGCATCTTTTCAAATGGTGAACGTTATAAATAGCGAATGTTGATGAGGTGTATTCCGCGGCAGGTTGGTTCAGAACTATGCCTCAAGCATTCAAAATTACCTGCCATCAATGGAATGTGACTGGTAGTGTAGTTTTAACTTTGTTGGCATAATTTAAAACAACCATGTGGCGGTAAGCAATTCTTGGGCGCCAGACAGATGAAATTGTATGGAAGACGTCGTTTTGTAGAGAATTGTTTCTTTTATAATAAATGGCTAGTCAGAACGTCAAACATCTTGTTTGAAACGTATTGACATGAAAGGCAAAGGTGATCCGTGTGAAAACATATACTATAGTTGTTTGGCAGCAGTGTTATTTTGATGAGCTGCAGATAGCTTATCGAGAGGTTAATGTGACCTAAATGCGTGTTACTTTTTCGTTCAAAATATTTGTTTTCCTTCCATGACAAATTGCTTCCTACCACGTATCCGAACCTTCCTATTTCATTTAAGAAAGTTCTGGAAAGCTCGATAAATAAAATGTCATTTTCGATATATTTCCACGAGAGTTATTTCTAAATATTATTTTGATTCCTTTTCATATTTCAGGTTACATTCATACAATAATAATACATCAATACCATTTGTAAATAGTTAATCTTTTAGAAACATATAGACATACTACTTCCATATTTCAATTATCACTGTTTATCTCTCACACGGTGCCAGAATCGGAGTCATACCTTTCATGTAGGCCCCTATCTCTTGCACTCTAGCAAAAAATATAAAGTTATCCTAGTTTTTTTATATTTTCAATTAAGCACCATGTCCTGTTACTAAGCATACTAATTTTATTCGTGGCGATTTTTGTTTCTGTATGTAGTGAAAACAATATTAATAATTGCCTTAATATGAACACGATTCTCCGGTCTAGATTTAATTTTTTTTTTTCAAGAACGCGAATATCTTCATCAGACACTGGTCCAACCCAGAATTATTTTATCGTCGGATAGTTAGCATAGACTCTCAACATTCAAATTTAAGGTTAAAATTCATTAAATTGTCAATAATCTGGCATTTTGTGTGCTCTAATCTCTGGTATATGCAGATTAGATGAGAATTCCATGAAAATTTCTATAATTTCACAGGAAAGGAAAATATCTACGAAGAAGGTAAGATGTCATTCCGTCACCATGTCTCAACAATTTTCTGGAACAATGCATAATTGACAACTTTAATGTTGGATAACCAGGCTTTTTCGGGGAGAGCAAGACATCAGTATGGACAACGATTTGACATAGCAAACTTACCCTGATTTCGCCTAATTTCTTTGAAATCTGGAGATCATACTGTCCAATTTCAAACTCCTTATTTTTCAGTTTTTATTTTGACGTTTATCTTGGCAGATGCGCAGAAACTGAATTGTATATCTTAAGTTGGAGTCGTCTGAAATAAAGGGGTATCGTTACCAGTCGCTTTGGGAAAGTCGCCTGATGTCCCACAAAACCTGCATTATTACAAAAAAACGAGTTTGATACCAATAGATAAGGAATTAGTATGGGTGATTAGCACAGGCTTCAAAACGTTCCTACGTCATCTGCGTATGTCCCTTTGGAAGGAAAAATATTAAGTTGATTTAGCTGCAAAGCAAAATAAAATGTTAAAATGTCCTCTTTCGAATGTTGAATAATGAAATGAAGTCTAACTACTATATATATATGTATGATCCTTGATATTCCGTCTTATCTCCTTGGTAATGGTATATATTGACCAGCATCCACGTTGATAGATGCAGTAATCACAGTCCGACGGAAACTTACACCATTTCACCCGAACTTAGCAAGGAAATTTCATCTTCTTTTTCAATATTACCAAGCCAGATATACGCATAAAATGAAATTTGTGTGTAAAAAGAGAATGATTCATGCAACTGTACGTACATTTACCGGTACGTGCATTCAATAATGACAAAGGGACGCGATAAAAATTTGACTTATGATAAATTATAGAGCTCTGATAATTGCACGCAACTTCTTAGCGCGACCTTGGCTTCGGCCGCAATGAACAGAGAATCTCTCTCTTTCCGACAGAAACGTCAATATGGACGACATTTTCACTTGTTTTGATACACGATCTATTTTTGTAATAAGAAGATTTACCGTTTATGCTGAGCTACACGGATTTCGTTTCATCGCGCATTTGACGTCGGTGAATAGTTTATGAATTAATATACTACAATGACTACGGATGGCAGAGAAAAATGTCAGCAGACGTTTTACAAACACAGTGAAGAGAGTTTTTTTTTAGGAAAATGTTGATTATTTGACAAAGGTTATAACTAAGTTACCATCTCCTGTGCTTGTTGGGAGGGGATTTATCAGGCTTTCTAGCCAAAAGATTGCATAAAATCTGATACTTCCATTATTTTTTTCTGTGAACTTCGGCATACGATGAAGTAACATACGCCGATTTACGTATGACGCACAGAACGTTTGAAACGAAATAATCTGATTCGCTTATACTTTATTTCAACCAAGAAAAAAAAACGGTTCTTTCACGTGCGTTTTCCGATAAATCTGGGGAGAGCTCTTAGGCACGCACAGTGAATATTTGACACAATATAACCACTGGTTTTCCACACTTCATTCACAAAGCCTACTCCGGTCATAGAGATCTCGTCTGATTGGCTGTAACCATGGTGATATCCGCAGCGTAATGTTATTAGTGCAGTGCTAAGACGTGAAATAGTTCGCTGGCTAAAAATAGATTGCTCAGGCAATGCAAGGTAGAAATTATATATAAAATAAAATAAATAATAAGACAATATTACCGGGATACGCTTGAATATCTCGGAAAAACTACGTTCTATTTCGAGCTGATTTTCACTAGGAGTTGATAGCTCATATCACCGGTACTTTATAACTTCATCTTGAGAATGGTTCACTCATTGTATTAATCTGCTACTATCCTAAATGACGCATGGTCAAATTCCGAAACGAATGGCAGAAATATTTAAGCATGATCCAGCAGATGACGCTTCTCTTCGTGGAATGATTTCACACTGACGTCACGGGTCGAGAAACATCGTGGGCACTCTGTCAGGGAAAGTTCACCATTTATTTTTAGATGAATAATCAAACTACTACTGTTCTAAACTGAGTTTCGAGCTCACCATGTGTAATTGTAATTTGAGATAAACACAACTTGTGTAGAAACAACGGAATCACAATGTATAAACTGTCGAGAAAAGATGGCTCTGATTGGCAGTTCTGCTTTAACGGATCTTTCCAATACACTGTCAGGCAGTTAATTTGTATGTAACAGATGTCCAGTAAATGTGCTGTATGTAGCCTCAACAAAATTGCCATTATTGACTTGTACCCAGACGATGTCGTTCTTTTGGAGCTCTGTGATCACGGTACTAGAACCTATTGATCCGCGAAATTGTATACTTCCTGACGAAAGTATGTAGAGACGGGTAACATCATTTACTACGAGGTCAGTGTGGATAGCGCTGTTGGTTCCGCACATTATAGCCACATAAAACTGATATAGGCCTGAAATAGGGCAACGGAATTTCCCAGACGTGTTATTATAGGCTTGTCCGCGGTTTGTGATGACTTCTCCGAACACAATTACTTGTTTAGGTTGGAGATTTTCCAAAACCTGAGTTACCCTCGCGGAAAAGGCCACCACTGGTTCTGCTAAAAAAACAAGAAGAGGAAAAAAGGAGTTTTAATGCGGAAAACATGGGTGCCTGGAAGCCTTCAATTTGTACATGTATAAGAAGAAAATGTTTGGCAAGTTCAAGTTCAAGCAGATTTTATTTATAGACGAGCTGTCATAGAAATATACATGTATAAACGTCAGCTCTGGTGAGCTATTGATCGTCTTATAAAACATATCAAGAATAACAGAAAATAAGACAAGGACATATATGTACACAACAACACGTAAGCGGAGCAAAACTCATTGCAAATACATTCATGCGATTTGGTAAAACTGATAGATACCTTGTTAAGATGCATAATATTGATACGCTACTACATGTAATAGTCGTATTCAAGGGCGTAGACAAGGGGGGGGGGCTTGAGGGGGCTTCAGCCCCCCCAAATATTGACGTCCGGCAAAAAAAAAGACAGAAGAAAAAGAAAAAAAGAGAGAAAAAAGGAAAGAAAGAAAGAAAGAATGAAACAGAAAGCAAACATAGAAGAGAAGTATATGTTTAGCTTGTCACCATCTTCTCTAGCCAAGTCAACGTACATCACGTTGCTCTGTACAGAGCTTTGCGATGTAGTTGACTTGGCTGGTGAAGATGGCTTGTCACATATCTTTATCAATTGTTGCATATTACAGGGGAAGTAAAATTATCATCAACAATGCTTACCAGAAGGGTTAGACTAATTGCAATCGGTCAGAGAACAACGCAACAGTTTGGCGATATCAGACTCAAAGACCACGTGAAACGAATAATGTGCTCCAATTCAATCACATATCGCCCATTTGGACAAAAAAGGTCAACTTTTTCGCTATACACTTTTTTTTTGATTGAGATCCCAGTCATTTGTTGAGTATTTATTTATTCACAAACGAGAGATACTAACTCTCGAATATTTTCAGGGAGAAACCCTAGAAATACAGGTTAAATATCTAACCCAGACACAAAGTCACTATTTAACTGGTGTAAATACAGGTAAAACATCTAACCCAGACACAAAGTCACTATTTAACTGGTGTAAATACAGGTAAAACATCTAACCCAGACACAAAGTCACTATTTAACTGGTGTAAATACAGGTAAAACATCTAACCCAGACACAAAGTCACTATTTAACTGGTGTAAATACAGGTTAAACATCTAACCCAGACACAGTCACTATTTAACTGGTGTATACAGGTAAAACATCTAACCCAGACACAAAGTCACTATTTAACTGGTGTAAATACAGGTAAAACATCTAACCCAGACACAAAGTCACTATTTAACTGGTGTAAATTTGAAGAATGTGGGTAATTTTCTCGACTATTCCGAGAAAGGACCACTAAGCTTAAATTTTTGATAAGTTTGGCAACTTCAGAACGAACATCAGAACTCATGCGGCCAATTTTTGATAAGTTTGGCAACTTCAGAACGAACATCAGAACTCATGCGGCCAATTTTTGATAAGTTTGGCAACTTCAGAACGAACTTTAGAACTCATGCGGTCAACCACGCATCAATGCACCGGCCCTGCTATCTAGGCAAGATAGTATTGTCTAAGAAATAACTTGAATTATAGTGCAAACTCCGGATTGAATGATCATTTCACCTTGTATATCACGTAGTGATCGCAACTGTTATAGGATATTTTCGCCAAAAAAAAAGTTCAACTTTTACAATCTTTTACTCCTCAAATGCTCCCAGTTAGCGCCAATTTACCATCAATTTTAAAAAAAAAATATACGCTGCGAGGGGGGATACCCCCCTCTCAGACTCTCCCCCTAAGCCCCCCCCCCCCCACCAAACTTCTCCACTTGTCTACGCCCTTGCGTATATATTATGGATTGAATCGGTTCTTTGTTAAAGATATATAGCAACAGTTTACAAATATGAAATTGCCGACATGCAAATACCAACATGTTTATCTATTAGTATACAATAAAAGCGTTGAAAGCAGTCAGAATAGTACAAGTAAAAACGAGCAGTATTACATCGCCATTGCGTTCAAAGGATGGACAAAGTGATTACAGTCACATCGTTGAGTGCATTTAACTCAAGTTGAGTGAAAAGTAACTCAAGTTGAGTGAAAAGTAACTCAAGTTGAGTGAAAATCTCACTCAAGTATTGAGTGGGATGAATTTCCACTCTTACTTAAGTGAAATTTCACTCAACTTTATTTAGAGAGTACAGTGTGGTTCGGACACTTGGAATATCCGAGATATTTACATATCTGAAATTTCCATGTAACAGTTTGAAAACCTCCAGAGCTATTGTCCGTATACGGCGAATTTTTAATGATGGCAGGTTCGACAGTTCTAGGAGTTCATCGTGAGATTTTTCGCTATCTCCAAAAATAAAACGTTTGCAAGCTCCTGAATCCTCTCTAGTTTTTTGGTGAATCCGTCACTGCAAAAGTGCCAAGGAAGTGGGCAGCAAATGAAATTTGAGAAGATTGACGAGTGCTAGATTGCTAATTTCCCCGATATCGTTGGGTGATTCCCTATTCTTGTTAAGTCATTGAACTGTCTGGAGGCTTTCTTACACAAATCTGATATATGGGAGTTGAAGTTTAATTGGAAGTCTAACGACACGCCCAGAAATTTGACTTCCTCAGTACAGACAAATTTAGTCTCCCAAGTTAATTTTTTATGATTTTGTCATGTGTATTTTTGCCAATGGTAAACGCCTGGCAGATCTGGCAACGTATACAAATTATTGGTCACTAAGACCACCGTAACCAATTGCGGTACACGCATATGTACATAAGGTGAGCCGCGATCGAATTGAATTTAAGGACAAAGATAGAGCGCCAATTAAGATGTAATGCCGCGTTCAGCAATATTTCAACTAAATAGCGACGATCAAACAAAATTCCAAGTACTCAAGCCAATAACTTAGTAATCCAACACATTAAAACATACACGCATTAAAACTTATGCAACAAACCGATTTCTCACAAATAACCCAAGTTGCAATCCTCATTCACCCGACTAAAAAGATCTTCCAAAGTAGTCGCTCCATAAAAAGCATATCTTACAATCTTAAAATCTATGCATTCGATAAGAATATGATTCGCAGATTTTCAACTATCTAGGGAGAAACTATGAAAATGCTAACATGCCCGAGCCAATTTAATTTTGTACATTGGTTTTGAACTGCACATACGACCGTCTCTTTAATGCATTTATTCGGCCAGAAACTAGCCTGTATTTATATCTTCAGATTTCTTTATATTTCTTGCCTGCTTGCATTTTGATGCAGATATGGCGTCGTGTAAACGATCTTTTCAGGTTGGAAGCAGGCATTCTTTTTGGATGATGACTGGTTACAGAATGTAACATTTCTCTCTTCAGCTGTTTTCTCTTCAGAAATCTCAGTAGTTAGGGTTCCATGCCAGTATGGCTGGAAACCTATTGTTTTTGCTATTATTATTAAGGCTTCCAAGACTTTGGAAGACTTATTAAGATTGTTCTGATTATTATTAAGGCTTCCAAGAATTTGGAAGACTTATTAAGATTGTTCTGATTATTATTAAGGCTTCCAAGACTTTGGAAGACTTATTAAGATTGTTCTGATTATTATTATTATTATTATTCTTCTGCCAGATTTTTGTCATTCATTTTTCTCAGAAGCTATCAGACTGACAAGTCTGAAACTTCACAGACTGACAGAACAGGTTGAAAACTAGTGCATACTTATAAATGTTTCTGATTGGTCAATTGCTTCAGCCGCCATCTTGAATTTCACCTAAAACATAAAACAATCTTCTTCTTCAGAACCACCAGACCAATCCTTTAGATATTTGGCATACATCATCAGCAGTCCAAGCCCGTTCAAGGGTGATAAAAGAGAAGTTGCTGCGTAGAAAACAGATGACCGAAAGTGACCTACCAAATTAGGTCAAATTTTAAATTTGCAGATTTTGACCAAACAAGTGGTTACATATATGCTACATAATATGGCAAAAAGGAATATGCAAAAATTCAGTTTATAGGTCACGTGGTTCGGCCGCCATCTTGAATTTTGTCAAAAATTGAACACATGTTTGAAGAGCTGTAACTCGCGAACCGTGAGAGATAGAGGTTTCTAATTTGTTGCATTTTATTCTCCAGAAGTAGCTCTTTCACAGGTTCGCCATCCATTTTTTCGTAGCTCTGATAGTTTTGCCGCTACAGGGAAATCAAAATTGTCACATTTTCAAAAAATGACAAAAATCACATAATTTGACAAATATTACAAGTTTAGAGGGTTATATCTCCTGAACCATGATAGGTACAGACTTCTGGCTTGTTGCATTGTATTCTCCAGATCCTAGTCTATTTTTCAAACTGGTAAGCTTAAGGGTCCATCTCTGATAGTTTTCGAGTTATAGACGAACGAATATTGCCAAAAATCGCATAATGTGTCAAAAGTGCCTTCGTTTGATATTACACAAACGACGAGTCGGATTGTTCTGATATTTGGCATACATACTCACTGTATTACGGGTATAATATCAGTAAAATTTCAGCATGATCGACTTATTAGTTTCAGAGGTATTATAGAACGTGACATTTGAGTAGGTCTGAGCTTATGGCTGAAACTATACTTAAAAAAAGCATACTGTGAGAAGCGCTATGTCCGGTCGACTAATTTCTAAGCCCAACTTTCTCCAATCAAGTCATAGTCTGGACTCCAGGGACCGTTTTCTGTACCTATTTCAACGTACTAACATTTTGATTTCGATGAAGGAGCCGTCTAGGACGCAAACAAAGGCCAGAAACGTGTTTCCCACGTCCTGCCGACCAAAAAAAAGTGCTTTCTGAAACTCTGAAGCCATTTCTGCATTTTTGTCATGTTTCCAACAGTGGAGTTAATGAGCCTGCACGTCCCGCAGGATGACCAGAGGGCTGCTAAACATACACCATAGGTATCTGCGCATGCAACATTGTTATCGCAACTGCAACAACAGTCTAAATATGGAAGCCATCATAACTGCTTGCAGTTCTAGTTGGTGTTATTGGAATTTCGAACCAAAAGAACGTCAAAAAGGTTATTTTCACTATATTTATTAAGGCTTCCAAGACTTTGGAAGACTTATTAAGATTGTTCTGATTATTATTAAGGCTTCCAAGACTTTGGAAGACTTATTAAGATTGTTCTGATTATTATTAGGGTTGCAAGCCAGAGGCGTGCAAACCTCTTATAATCGGTATTATTATTATTATTCCGCCGTATTTTGTCCGGGAATTTTCTTGGCCGCCATTTGACCGATGAAGTCGAAACTTCACACAGATATTGGGGTATCAGAGATCTAATGCATATCAAAAGAAGAAGACGATTGGTCAAAAGCCCCGGCGGCCATCTTGGATTTACCCTAAAACCTATCAAGATCTTCTCCTCTGCAACCACTAGACCGATTGATTCGAAACTTCGTACACATGATCAATGGATCAGGGGCCCTCAGATCTCTATTTAAAAATTTGCTCCGTAAATTAAGATGGCCGCCATTGACCAATCAAAATGGTCGGATTTTCAAATAACGGATTTTGACCGGAACAGTTATGAAATATATGTTATAGGACATGGCGGTCACGAATATGCAAAATTTTTGCTCCCAGGTCACGTGGTTTGGCCGCCATCTTGAATTCTGTGAAAAACTTTGCCAATTTTGCAACGGCTTATTCTCTTGAACCCTGATAGATATGGATTTCTAGATCACTGCGATATGTCGGGAAGGCCATGGTCTGTTGCACTGAAAACAAATATTTTCGATTGGCTGAATGGTTTGGCGGCCATATTGGATTTAGCTCCAAACCTTCATTGATCTTCTCTTCTGAAACCGCTGCTCCGATCGTTGTGAAACTTGGTACACATGATCAATGGACAAAGTTCTCCCTTTTTGTGACTCATAAAGTTCATCCGTTAAAAAAGATGGCCGCCATCGACCAATCAAAATGGTCGAATTTTCAAGTGACGGATTTTGACGGGAAAAGTTATGAAATATATGTTATATGACATGGCGATCACGAATATGTAAAAAATGTAATCCTAGGTCACATGGTTCGGCCGCCATCTTAAATGTTGTCAAAAACGGCACGTATCTTGTACAGGCTACAACTCAAGTACTATGGGAGGTACAGCCATGCAGTTTGTTGCAGTATATTGTCCGGGAGCAGCTCTTTCGGTAATACGTCAACCATTTTAACGTAGCTTCAATAGTTTCCCAGTGATTCTCAGAAGTTAATCACCCAAATGTGCGAATTGACAGATTGTTCTTCAGTGGTAACTATGTAGGTTAGATCTAAAAGGAAGCAATGACGTCACATGTAGCAAAGGTAGGCGGATGTTCGTGGTAAGTATATCCCGCATTAAATTATATCCCGCACTAAATGCTCATTTGTTTTATTATTGGATAATATCATTTCATACTTTTATTGTTTCATTTCATTTAATCCTAGCTTAAATAATTTTCCCGCTATTATCAAATGTAATTCTTTCACGTTTGCGTATTTGCAGAAAAATCCCCATTCCATTGCCAGAGAAGAATTTGTTTTCATTTGTTTCTGCCACTGTTGTGACGAATAATAAATGAAGGGCAGTGGTAGGTGTTTGGAGTATGAAATGTGTTCGATTTCGCTCAAAGCTTGATTTTAATTCGGGGCCTAATATGATGTTAATCAGAGGGACTATCTGGGTGTCTGTGCACCGCTTTCTCAAGGCAGGGAAAAAGCCAAAAGTATGTCTCCAAAGAACAATGTAAAACCCAGACAGTAGGCTGTAGACAGTCTTGTTTTAATATAAACATTCACGGATACGTGACATCTGTCTTCGCCTGAACGTGGATGGTCGCTGTTTACAGAAACGACCCTGCCACGGCCATCTTGGATTGACTTTAAAACCTTTCGAGATCTTCTTCTCTGAAACCGCTGGGTCGACTGACTCGAAACTTGGCACACCTGATCTATGGATCTGGGGCTCTCAGTTTACGATTTGAAAATTTGCTCCAAAAAACAAAATGGCCGCCATTGACCAATCAAAATTGTCGGATTTTCAAATAACGGATTTGGATGGGGAAAAGTGACTACACATATGCATTGCCATATGGCGATCACGAATATGCAAAAAATTTCTATCTGGGTCACGTGGTTTGGCCGCCATTTTGAATTTTGTCAGAAATGGAACACATCTTGTACAGGCTATAACTCTGGAACTACGATAGGTACAGCCTTGTAGTTTGTTGTATTATATTGTCCAGGAGCAGCTCTTTCGGAATATGTCCAATTTTCTCGCTATTCTCAGATGTAAATCACCCAAATTTGCGAATTGTCGGATTTTTCTTCAGTGGTAACTATGTAGATTAGATCTAAAAGGAAGCAAATAACGTTTTGCCAAATAGGATGGCTTCCAGTTCTAAAACTACTGCTGTTGGTTCATTGCCTGCGATATGTGCTTGCAACCCGAGGATTGCCGCTCGCGGCTATATTTATTAGGGTTGCAAGCCAGAGGCTGCAAACCTCTTATTATTGGTATCGTTCTTATTATTATTATTCCGCCGTATTTTGTCCGGGAATTTTCTTGGCCGCCATTTAACCGAGGAAGTCGAAACTTCACACAGGTATTGGAGCATGGGAGATCTAATGCATATCAAAAGGAGAAGCCAATTGGTCAAAAGCCCCGGCGGCCATCTTGGATTTACCCTCCAAAACTTTTTTTTTTCAAAGATCTTCTCCTCTGGAACCGCTGGGTTGATTGACTCGAAACTTGGTACACATGATCGATGGATCTGGGGCTCTCAGATTATGACTCAACAATTTGCTGAGTAAAACAAAATGGCCGCCATTGACCAATCAAAATTGTTGGATTTTCAAATAACGGATTTGGATTGGGAAAGTGGCTACATATATGCATTCCAATATGACGATCACGAATATGCAAAAATTTTGCTTCTAGGTCACGTGGTTTGGCCGCCATCTTGAATTTGGTCAAAAACGGACCGCATCTAATACAGCCTATAACTCTGGCACTATGGGAGGTACAGCAATGCAGTTTGTTGTATTATATTGTCCAGGAGCAGCTCTTTCGGAAATATGTCAACGGTTTCCGCTTAGCTGCAATAGTTTTCCCGCTATTCTCCATCGAAATTCGCTAAAATTGGTCAATTATCGGATTTTCACGTAACAAATTTCGATAGCGGAAGTGACTGTATGTATATTATTGGACACGCTGACGCTGAATATAGTGAATTTGTGGCGCTTGAGCCCATTAGATGTAATGAGTACCCAAATAAGAAGCTGATTGGTCAGATGCTTTGGCGGCCATCTTGGATTTACCCTAAATCTTCCAAGATCTTCTCCTCTGGAACCGCTGGGTCGATTGACTCGAAACTTGGTACACATGATCTATGGTTTTGGGGCTCTCAAATCACGATTTTAAAATTTGCTCCGTAAAACAAAATGGCCGCCATTGACCAATCAAAATTGTCGGTTTTTCTAATGACGCATTTGGACTGGGAAAGTGACTACGTATATGCATTGTGATATGGCAATCCCCAATGTGCAAATATTTTGGTCCTGGATCACGTGGTTTGGCCGCCATCTTGAATTTTGTCAGAAAATGAACACATCTTTTAGGGTCTATAACTCTGGAACTATAGGTGGTACAGCCTTGCAGTTTGTTGCATTATATTGTCCAGAAAAAAGCTCTTTCGGAAGTATGTTAACCATTTCAACGTACCTTCAATAGTATCCCCGCTATTCCCAGATGTAAATCACCCAAATTTGCGAATTGACAGATTGTTCTTCAGTGGTAACTCTGTAGGTTAGATCTAAAAGGAATACATAACGTTTTACCAAATCGGCTTCCAGGTCTAAAACTACTGTTGTTGGTTCATTGCCTGCGATATGTGCTTGCAACCCGAGGATTGCCGCTCGCGGCTATATTTATTATTATTATTATTATTCTGCCAGATTTTTGTCTTTCATTTTTCTCAGAAGCTATCAGACTGACAAGTCTGAAACTTCACAGACTGACAGAACAGGTTGAAAACTAGTGCATACTTATGAATGTTTCTGATTGGTCAATTGCTTCAGCCGCCATCTTAGATTTTATCTGAAACCTTAAAATATCTTCTTCTTCAGAACCACAATGCCGATTGTTTCAATATTTGGCAAATATGGTTGGCAGTCCCAGGCAGTTCAAGTTTGCGAAAGAGAAGTTGCTGCGTAGAAAAAAATGACCAGAAGTGACCTACTAAAATAGGCCAAATGTCAAATTTGAAATTAGCAGATTTTGACCAGACAAATACCTAGATATATGCTACATGATATGGCGAAGGGAAATATGCAAAAATTAAGTTTCTAGGTCACGTGGTTTTGCCGCCATCTTGAATTTTGTATTTTCAAATAATGACAAAAATCACATAATTTGACAAATATTAAAAGTTTAGAGGGTTATATCTCCTGAACCATGATAGATACAGACTTCTGGTTTGTTGCATTGTATTCTCCAGATTCTAGTCTATTTTTCAAACTGGTAAGTTTAAGAGTCTAGCTCTGATAGTTTTCGAGTTATAGACGAGCGAAGATTGCCAAAAATCGCATAATGTGTCAAAAGTGCCTTTGTTTGATATTACACAAACGACGAGTCAGATTGTTCTGATATTTGGCATACATACTCACTGTATTACGGGTATAATGTCAATAAAATTTCAGCATGATTGATTTATTAGTTTCAGAGGTATTATAGAACGTGACATTTGAGTAGGTCTGAGCTTATGGCTGAAACTATACTTAACAAAAGCATACTGTGAGAAGCGCTATCTCCGGCCGACTAATTTCCAAGCTTAATTTTCTCCATTCAAGTCATTGTCTGGACTCCAGGGAGCGTTTTCTGTACCTATTTCAACGTACTAACATTTCCGGTTCGATGAAGGAGCCATGTAGGGCGCAAATAAAGGCCAGAAACGTGTTCCCCGCGTGCTGCTGACCAAGAAAAAGTGTTTTTTGAAGCTCAAAATCCATTTTTGAATTTTTGTCATGTTTCCAACAGTGGAGTGAATGAGCCTGCACGTCCCGCAGGATGACCAGAGGGCTGCTAAACGTACACCATAGATATCTGCGCATGCAACATTGTTATCGCAACTGCAACAACAGTCTAGATATGGAAGCCATCATAACTGCTTGCAGTTCTAGTTGGTGTTATTGGGATTCCGAACCAAAAGAACGTAAAAAAACGTTATTTTCAGTATATTTATTAAGGCTTCCAAGACTTTGGAAGACTTATTAAGATTGTTCTGATTATTATTCTTATTATTAAGGCTTCCAATTTACTTGGAAGACTTATTAAGATTGTTCTGATTATTATTCTTATTATTATTCTCCCAAATTTTTGTCTTTCATTTTTCTCAGAAACTATCAGACTGATAAGTCTGAAACTTCGCAGACTGACAGAGCAGGTTGAAAACTAGTGCATACGTATAATTGTTTCTGATTGGTCAATTGCTTCGGCCGCCATCTTGGATTTTATCTGAAACATTAAAATATCTTCTTCTTCAGAACCACCATGCCGATTGTTTCAATATTTGGCAAATATGGTTGGCAGTCCCAGGCAGTTCAAGTTTGCGAAAGAGAAGTTGCTGCGTAGGAAAAAAATGACCAGAAGTGACCTACCAAAATAGGTCAAATGTCAAATTTGAAATTAGCAGATTTTGACCAGACAAATACCTAGATATATGCTACATGATATGGCGAAGGGAAATATGCAAAAATTAAGTTTCTAGGTCACGTGGTTTGGCCGCCATCTTGAATTTTGTCAAAAACTGAACGCATGTTTGAAGAGCTGTAACTCGCGAACCGTTAGAGATAGAGGTTTCTAGTTTGTTGCATTTTATTCTCCTGGAGCAGCTCTTTCACAAATGTGCCATCCATTTCTTTGTATCTCTGATAGTTTTGCCGCTATAGATCAATCAAAACTGTCAGATTGTCAAATAATGCTGACAATCACATGATTTTTGAAGTACTTTTGTGTAATATTACAGAAACGGCGGGTCGGATTATTCTGATTTTTGACATACATACTCCCTGTATAACGGGTATGATGACAGTCAAATTTCAGAATGATCGCATTATTAGTTTCAGAGGTATGGTAGAACGTGACACGTGAGTAGGTCTGAGCTTATGGCTGAAACTATACTTAACAAAAGCAGACTGTGAGAAGCGCTATCTCCGGACGACTAATTTTCAAGCCCAACTTTCTCCATTCAAGTCTTTGTCTGGACTCCAGGGAGAGTTTTCTGTACCTATTTTATTCTACTAACATTTCGATTTCGATGAAGGAGCCATCTGGGGCGCAAACAAAGGCCAGAATCGTGTTTCCCACGTGCTGCTGACCAAGAAAAAGTGTTTTTTCAAGCTCTAAATCCATTTATTAGGGGTATTATTAGGGGGCCAAGCCAGTATGGCTGGTCACCTTTTGTTATTGGTATTATTAAGGCTTCCAATTCTTTGGAAGACTTATTAAGATTGTTCTGATTTTTCTTTTTATTATTATTATTATTATTCTGGCAGATTTTTGAAACACATTTTTCTCAGAAGCTATCAGACTGATTTGTCTGAAACTTGGCAGACTGACAGAACAGGTTGAAAACTAGTGCATACTTATAAATGTTTCTGATTGGTCAATTGCTTCAGCCGCCATCTTGAATTTCACCTAAAACCTAAAACAATCTTCTTCTTCAGAACCACCAGGGCGATTGTTTCAATATTTGGCAAATATGGTTGGCAGTCCCAGGCAGTTCAAGTTTGCGAAAGAGAAGTTGCTGCGTAGGAAAAAAGTGACCAGAAGTGACCTACCAAAATAGGTCAAATGTCAAATTTGAAATTAGCAGATTTTGACCAGACAAATACCTAGATATATGCTACATGATATGGCGAAGGGAAATATGCAAAAATTAAGTTTCTAGGTCACGTGGTTTTGCCGCCATCTTGAATTTTGTATTTTCAAATAATGACAAAAATCACATAATTTGACAAATATTAAAAGTTTAGAGGGTTATATCTCCTGAACCATGATAGATACAGACTTCTGGTTTCTTGCATTGTATTCTCCAGATCCTAGTCTATTTTTCAAACTGTAAGTTTAAGGGTCTAGCTCTGATAGTTTTCGAGTTATAGACGAACGAATATTGCCAAAAATCGCATTATGTGTCAAAAGTGCCTTTGTTTGATATTACACAAACGACGAGTCGGATTGTTCTGATATTTGGCATACATACTCACTGTATTACGGGTATAATGTCAGTAAAATTTCAGCATGATCGACTTATTAGTTTCAGAGGTATTATAGAACGTGACATTTGAGTAGGTCTGAGCTTATGGCTGAAACTATACTTAACAAAAGCACACTGTGAGAAGCGCTATGTTCGGTCGACTAATTTCTAAGCCCAACTTTCTCCAATGAAGTCATAGTCTGGACTCCAGGGACCGTTTTCTGTACCTATTTCAACGTACTAACATTTTGATTTCGATGAAGGAGCCGTCTAAGACGCAAACAAAGGCCAGAAACGTGTTTCCCATGTCCTGCTGACCAAGAAAAAGTGTTTTTTGAAGCTCTAAACCCATTTCTGAATTTTTGTCATGTTTCCAACAGTGGAGTGAATGAGCCTGCACGTTTCACGGGATAACCAGAGGCCTGCTAAACGTACACAATAGGTATCTGCCCATGAAACATTGTTATCGCAATTGCAACAACAGTCTACATATGGAAGCCATTACAACTGCTTGCAGTTCTAGTTGGTGTTATTGAGATTCCGAACCAGAAGGACGTAAAAAAAACGTTATTTTCAGTATATTTATTAAGGCTTCCAATTCGTTGGAAGACTTATTAAGATTGTTCTGTTTATTATTATTATTATTATTATTATTATTATTATTATTATTCTGCCAGTTATTTGTGGCAAATTTTTCTCAGAAACTATCAAACTGACAACTCTGAAACTTCACAGACTGACAGAACAGGTTGAAATCTAGTGCATACTTATAAATGTTTCTGATTGGTCAATTGCTTCAGCCGCCATCTTGAATTTCACCTGAAACCTAAAACAATCTTCTTCTTCAGAACCACCAGACCAATCCTTTAGATATTTGGCATACATCATCAGCAGTCCAAGCCCGTTCAAGGGTGATAAAAGAGAAGTTGCTGCGTAGAAAACAGATGACCGAAAGCGACCTACCAAATTAGGTCAAATTTGAAATTAGCAGATTTTAACCAAACAAGGATTTAGATATATGCTACATGATATGGCGATCATGAATATGCAAAAATTAAGTTTCTAGGTCACGTGGTTTTGCCGCCATCTTGAATTTTGTCAAAAACTGAACGCATGTTTGAAGAGCTGTAACTCGCGAACCGTTAGAGATAGAAGCTTCTAATTTGTTGCATTTTATTCTCCTGGAGCAGCTCTTTCACAAGTGTGCCATCCATTTTTTCGTAGCTCTGATAGTTTTGCCGCTATGGATGAATCAAAACTGTCAGATTGTCAAATAATGCTGACAATCACATGATTTTTGAAGTACTTTTGTGTAATATTACAGAAACGGCGGATCGGATTGTTCTGATATTTGGCATACATACTCACTGTATTACGGGTATAATGTCAGTGAAATTTCAGCATGATCGACTTATTAGTTTCAGAGGTATTGTAGAACGTGACATTTGAGTAGGTCTGAGCTTATGGCTGAAACTATACTTAACAAAAGCAGACTGTGAGAAGCGCTATCTCCGGGCGACTAATTTCCAAGCTCAACTTTCTCCATTCAAGTCTATTTCTGGACTCCAGGCACAGTTTTCTGTACCTATTTCAACGTACTAACATTTTGATTTCGATGAAGGAGCCGTCTAGGACGCAAACAAAGGCCAGAAACGTGTTTCCCACGTACTGCCGACCAAGAAAAAGTGCTTTCTGAAAGTCTAAATCCATTTCCGAATTTTGGTCATGTTTCCAACAGTGGAGTGAATGAGCCTGCACGTTCCACGGGATAACGAGAGGCCTGCTAAACGAACACAGTGGGTATCTGCGCATGAAACAATGTTATCGCAATTGCAACAACAGTCTACATATGGAAGCCATTATAACTGCTTGCAGTTC